>MU377165.1:0-75190 GCA_022495195.1 Xylaria digitata
TAAGTACCCCTGCATATAAAGTAGCCTACAGGGTACGCCAAGCCAAAGTGCGAAACTTGCTTGTGTGCGAAACTAGCTTGTGGGATGCGTTATATGATTGTTATAACTAATAATATTATACAGTTTTTCTTGAACAGCTACGTTGATTTAGATCACGGTGATGGTCCTATCTCGCATTTCCTGTAGGCATCGCTTCTTACTAAGTACGAAAACAAGGATATTGTTTCATTAGCGGATAATAATGATCTGCTAATTGATCTTGCCTTGTATCATCTCCTTAGACAAAGAGGCGATACAATTCCTTTATTGACGAGGAGTCTCGGAAACACTTAAATCGTCCGTCGGAAATGGCTGTGGCTGTGCCACAATCACTACCTAGGTACTTAATGACTAATTCTAGTTCCGCACGAACATATGTTTAGGGGCAGCATGCTGCCATACACCGCTCTGGAGCGTCGAAATGTTATTTAATTATACCAAAATTGAAGTCGTTTATAGCTATAGCTGAAAGCCTCTGGCTGGCATATATTCAAGCCCGTCGCCGCCTTGGGTTCAATCGGCTGCTATAATTGATGTGGCTTAGCTGAAACAGGACCGAATTGCTAAACGTTGGCTAGAGTGTATCAAATCATTTATAGCCTTCCTAGCTACACACTTGAAGGCGTGTGAACCGGCGAATTCCTAGGAGTCCGTTTATTATTCACTAGAGCTGAATGTGTTTTGTTATCGCTCTACAAGACGCAGTATTACCCGAATGATATTTTGTAGGAGTGATGCGATAGCGCAATGTCTTTGTGAACGATCTTGGCTAAATGAGATACGCCCTACCGAGGACTTCTCGTGGCCGGTCACCGAAAATGGGCAATTTACCTAGAGATCGGACGGGACGCTAGATCGAATAGGTATAGTTAGGTATACTAATCTGGCGTGACCGCCTGGGATTAGTTTTCCCGATCGGAGTTTTTGATACTCCGGTGAGGAGCTCGATCTTTCGTCTTTCATGTAGGCCGTATTACTATATCTAGGAAGCTTTTGATCTGACAACTCGGACTCGCAATTGACTGATGAGAGAGAGACGCCTAGTAATTTCAGCATCGGATTAGTGGTTATGGGGCTTACCGAGATAAAGGATGTGGGATGACATTCTACGGCTGATGTAGCAGCGTTACCGTATTACGGAATCAATTGAATTTGATCCTACTTGATAAATTTCTATGGGTATCTGGGTGTATATTCGAGAGTGCCTGTTGAATATCTCTGATGAATCTTGTCATGACCTGAGTATAGGGTAGTGATAAACATTCGTTGTTACGCGAGTCTAATCTATCACCAACTGATACGTATGCTTATGTACACAACACCTTCTTTGTTCCATTCCAGAAGGCGCGACAAATCTTGATAGGCCATACTAGTTGCGAGCGGGAGGAAAAGAAGCGAGCCGAGGGGAATATACTATTACCAATCTCGTTTTCTCGATTGACGAAGGTCCTAGAAAGTCTTGATTAGTTGATGTTGAGAGAAACTCGTAATTTGAGTTGGCAGCGCATTAGCACGTGTACTATGTGCGTTCTTGCATCTGGTTCAGACGTGCTGCTTGCATATGCTAGTAAACTTGCATAAAGATTCTCGGGAGTATCTCATATCCACGGGTTACTGTTTTGCGACAGGGTATCTAATGTATTAATTACGATAGGTATTTCTATGTAGAATGGCTTCGACCGTGAGGGCATTTTGTATCAAATCAAGACGCCCAGTATATAATTTAACTCCGATGATGCAACAACCGCTTCCATCTATTAAACATGCCACCTTTTCAATATGACTTCGTGATATCCGTAGCGCTTATTAACGCGGGTATCCTCTCCCCCTATTAGCTTTGATTTGGGTTTAGATGCTTTCCTCCTTTGTAGGTTCCATGGTAGCGTTAGCAGCACTTTTCTGCTGCATCCTCTCTTTCCGTCTCTGGACTCTGGCCGCTCTGCGCTCAATTCTCTCTTGGTCTTCGCGAAGAATTCGGATGGCGGGGCTCTTTGCACGAATCCTGTCACCGTAACGCCAGAATACGAACGGAATGGGAATAAGGACGACTTCGAGTAATCCGAGGAAGGTACCAGCCCACGGCGGCGTGAGGGTCTCGTAGAGCTTGGGGCCGGCTAAGGGCAGGAGGCCACCCAACAGACTACGTGTGACGGCGTTACCGGCGAGTGCCGAAGCGGAATAGATACCATAAGCACCCGCGAGATAGTTGGATCCGTAAATAAAGGTAAAAGCATTGCCGAGACCAAAAGGAATTCCGAACGCGATTGGAACAGCCCAATGTGTTGGAGGTAAGGATGTCCAGGCAAAGATGAGCTGGCCTATGGGCGTTAGGACGGAGCCGATAGCGAGGATACGGGCAGTAGCCTCTGGAGGTCTACGACCTGTCGCTGGGTCCACTGGGTGGTTAAGGATGATCCGACGCCAGAGAGGCTCGCCCAAGATACCTATCGTCGTGCCGATCCCAATCCCCACGAAGGATAGGCCAGTGATACCGGCTGACCAACCGCGATGCTGGGTGAAGACGATGGGGTACGCTACGAAGCACAAATAAAGAATTCCATATACGATCGAGATCCTGAAATCGTGTCAGCGAAACTCTTTTATGCGTGCATTGAATAGTGCAAGCACTTACCACAGGTTGAAAAACCACAAGATGGGTTCGGTGAAGAAGAGGACGAAAGGTCGAGTAAGGTTCAGTTTAACGATATCGAGTTTCGAGAGGTTGAGGTCATAACGAGTCCACCACCTATCGTCGTTCGTCTCTTTGCGGATGCGTGCCGCCTTGTTCTTGAGAATGACCGGGCCGTATGTTTCTCCCGTACCTAGCATGCAAAGCGCGCCAACACCGGCGAGAATCAGAATGAGCCAGTTGTCCCATCGCCAGCCGAGGTACTGGAAAACAAAGCCACCAATGACGGGACCAGTCACTGGACCGTTCAACGGTGCGATAGACCACAATGACAGAACCAACGCTCGATTTTCCTCTGTTGAGATGTCGACAACTGTTCCCGCACTGTTCACGATTAGGGCGGCGCCGAATAGAGCACTAAACGTTGTTAGTTATTACTATGTAAGAAGAATTCTAGAAAAAAATGATGACCCGACATACCCGAAAAATCGGACGACGAGGATCTCGGTGAGTGATGTTGCTAGACATGCTGGGAGAATTAACAGCGCGAATATAGTCATGCAAACTATATATACAGGCTTACGCCCATACAACTCGCTGACGGGTGCCCATACGAGAGAGCCGGCGCCCAGTCCTATAAGATAAGTTGTAACCCCGAGCGTCGCGACTGTCTGACTTTGTACATCAAACTCCTTGATCAAGCCTGGTATAGAAGACGTATAGGTTGTACTGTACAATACCACTATCCACGTGGAGTAGCTAATTGCGAAAGTGAGCCAGGCGCGATACCAGAATGACCATTCCCTGGGGTTATCATCATCTCCGAAATCGACTTCGAACTCGGATGGTCGTGATATCGAACTGCCCACGCTCGTCGCGGTCTGGATTTGGATCACTTCCTGGAGGGCTGGTGATATGGCATGATCCAAGGGCTCCAAGGCAATACTGTCTTCTGATACATGTCCGATCGAGCTAGAATCACTGCTATGACGTGAGGTCTCGTCTGCTGTAAGCGACGCCTTGCTCGCTGCATGGTTATGTCTCCCCGCGGGTTCGCTCTCGGTGTTCTCAGCCCTGGACACTTTCTCCGGATCTCCCAACTCGGCCATTGTAAATACAAGACGCTCGGGAACTCCCGCTAATACTCTTAGTATAACACGCCTGGGTTCCAATTACGGGATTGCGGGATATCTTTCCAACTACTCTGGGGAGGTAGCTACTATCAACTTCGGAAGGGAAACGTTTAAATCTCGGCCGGGGGACTGACTCGCAGCAACACGCGCTTGGCGAGGGAACTATGGAAAATTGGCGTTGTCACGAAGTTCGAGGGGAAAAAAAGCCCGTGAGCAGAACCAACAACTTTAACCAACTATAAAGGGCACGTCTTGTGGGTGTTGATAATAATTAGTAAAAGGCCATTCAAGGATCTGTTGGTGTGAACCTTGTTAGCGTTACCCACCCTCTCTTACCTACAGATACACTAGACCATTGCAGTCATGTCATGTTTCGACCATTCATCTTGCTCATTGAGACCAACTCATCCATATTGGGAAGGTCTGGCGCTAATTCCATCGGAGATAAAAATGGACCAACTGGCCTTACGGCGTAAGAACGGAGCATCGGCTCTGGGAGCTAGTGTAGGATGTGGGTTTATACTATTTAACGGTCGGATATTGCTGCTCTAGTTCTCCTGTGATAAAAGAGATGAATCGATATTTACAGTAGTCGCGTTGGGCATTAGCTTCAGGTTTCTAGTGAAATCGATATATTCCAAGGAGTCAGAGTGGACCTAATCTTACGAGTCGTCGCGGCCCAACATGTCTGTTACTGCTACCTAGGGGGTAGGGTAGCGCACGGCAGCGAAGTGAAATTGTTGAGATCATTATCCGTATAGGCATCCTGCCCTTAGCTTCGCGCTTCGGCATTACGATTAGACCGAGAACGGAGGGTTGATCTCGATCAATGCCACAATGTATGCACTAACTGTACATTACAATGCTCCCGCAGTGAAAGATTGATAATCCTTCATCAGATATCACATTAGTTATATTGGCGTTTTGCGCTCTTGATGCTGTCGAGGGACGGTGCATCAAAGAATAGATGTGTTGGATAAGCTTGGCAACAAAAATTTGAGGCGAAGTGGAGTTTATACACCCATGAATGTTGTATTGATGATTTCTTTCTAACAATGCCCCACCGACCCGATTTTTTTTCTACCTCGGGATGGGGATATCAAAACCGAGGGTAACCAAATGAAGTATTGCGGGAGAACATTGAAGCCGACTCCACCAATTTACCGTATATAAAACAACGGGAGCGTTATCTTTTGCGAGATAAACCTAGTTGTGTGAGCACGACTATACTACACTACTTCCTATTGGTTTGAGCCTCCGGTCGATGACATGCGGCGCCAGTTTGTGGTCCTCCGGTTCAATAACCTCTGTTCCCCGTCAGTACCCGCCACCGCGCTGTCGTAGAAACTCTTCACGTCAAGCTCATGGTTCGGCTCTAGTCTCCATCACTGCACCCCACTAGTCTCTGACTAACCCGGCCGGTGTACTATGTATTTGAGTAGGTTAGCTTAAAAACTCCTAGTCCAAGTCGTGATAAGCTTTAAGCCCTGGCGCTAGGGGGCATACGGTCTATCGAACGCTAGAAAGTTGATACACTACGTTAGCTAGCTAAATAATAGCACGGCACTTGAAACGGCACACCAGGTTCGTCGTCCACGATATACCGGATACATCTCCCTCCAATCAAGAAAAGAACGATAATGATAAGATGATTTGATTCTAAACGACAAACCTATCAAGCAATACCGATTATTATGCATTTTAATTAGTTTACAACGCGGACAATTGATTAACGTTAAATTTTCGTAATCTATACAATTAAAGTGACGTACACGGCTCAATCTACGTGAGACCTACTCTAATCTGTACAACAACCACCGGTCGCATCAAAAGACACCTCCATGAATCTATCTTGTCTGGGGTTACGCATCAATCAGCCAGGCCGGGAAGCGGGTAGTAACCCGATTGTCGAGGAGCCGCTTAATGAATCCGATATGCAATGATACATTAGGACAAGGGCACTGGAAATGCAACTCTGGGCACCGAACGACGGCTTGCCGAAGAGTATGCCGGGCCATTTGCATCCGAGCACGTGGCATTCGACTATAGCGTACAAGGATGGATATAGTATAGTTAGATGCGGTGACTCGGATGCGGCTTGGGGAACGGTATCGGCTGGCGGCATCCAAGCCGACTATGCTTTTCGTCCAATGTCACGCTACGCTTTCTCCAGGGTGGACAGTGCGTTTCGTAGATCGTTTTTAAAAGATCACTAATCGGATGAATTTAGGATTCTCGTGCAACAATTCGTATTGTGACACCTTCTAGAATAAAGAAGGCGTCTATACATAGTAGAGATTGCTAGTTGAGTCAGTATTAGGCTCTTTGCGCGACAAGGAATATGTATTGTCCTGACACACATTCATAGCACATTAACTATGATTTTAGGAATTACTCCCAACCCCCAAATATATCCATTTCAGGGAAAGGCAATCTTCCCTATTCAATCTTGACCAAACTGTATATTCAATTGCCTACCTACCTAGGCGGTGTAACAATGCTGTCCCGACTTTTTAGTGTACTTCATCAATTAATAGTGACCATTGTTTCAATGCAACAGAGCACGGACTATCTACACAAAGCATCCACTAGCCAATCATCATTAGCCACAAGGTTAACCACAGGGCTACCACCCATGTAATAGATAAGGAGGTTATAACAAATACCCGCAGCTGCGCAAAGAACTGTCAAACTGATGGTCTTCGCTCATATACAAAACATGCTTCTTGTCCTTGAAGATGTGACAGCAAATACCTTGAACTTCAGAAGCTAGGTGACAGTTGGGCTTGAAGTTAAAGCTCACCGCTCTCGGGTCCCGCAGACAAGCACCCCAATAATAAGTCTATTACTTATTAAGCCACGACAAAAAGGGAGGGGATTCACAATTTGCTTAGGGCGACAAAATAAAACATAGAATAATATGCAGCATCGAGAAATATGATTGTTATATAATTTTCCATATTATGTAATAATCTATTCTCTTGCGTTTTCGAGTAGCCATCATGAATAACGCTGCAACAGTCGCCTTTCCCTTTCCTAGATAGTCTGTAACCATAGTTTACCTAGTCTCAAGTTAGACCAGCAAGCACAGATATCTACAGTACACACCGTAGAACCATCCTATATTCCGACCCGGCGCTATACTTTGTCAGATATTATAGAAATCACCCATGCACCTCGAATACACGATTTGCATAACTTTCTTATTAGGTTGTAGAGATAAACGTGGCTGCGAGTGTACGTACCCCCAATTAGGTAATTAACTAGTATTCACATGCGTATTCGCAAGAAATAACTAGCTTAGCTCTGAATACTGGTCGCTACGAAGAATCGCATCTAGTTAAGCTAGTATCCCTCAGCCTAAATCCTGCGCTTGTTCATACAATCGAAATATTTTATCCCAAATACTCGGCCTAGCGAGCAGCATTTCCTATTACTAATGAGCTTTACCTCAACCCCGAACGAATAATCGAGCCTCCGTCGCGTCGACTGCTAGCTCTTCATTATGCCATTGTCTATATACTGTCACACGGCCAAGAATGCCAATACCAGATTAGACCCAGTGGGGCTACCTACACGCCTAGGTGAAGGGCTATTGGGTTGATTGGATATGAAGCTATCACAAGATTTAGTCTTATCTACAGGACCGCCGACAACAAGGCATGAAGACCCAACGGCTCCCATAGCAAGAGATAGGAACTGACCTAGCAAAGTAGACCTACTTGCCTACACTTCTTTTTCTTTTTCTTTTAAAGCATATTTTATCAAAATAATTACCAGTTACTAGCGAATGTAGTTGTAGTCTATTCCGCTAATACTCCTCTATGGTTCTCAAGGTCTACTTATGCCCTATTGCCCCTCAATACAATTCCATACGATTCGACTCACCCGAGAACTTGTTAGGTTTTCATACCTTAGTTTTAGGAGTCTCGTGGCTAGAAGTGAAACTCGTGATGGCTTCATATCTAATCAACCCAATAATCCTCCACTCTGGCGCGTAGGTGTACGCAGGTGGCCCTAAGGGGTATAGAGTGGTTTTGGTAGTCTTGGCCGTGTGACACTTGCCGTCACCGAGCAGAGTAGATCCAAGTAGTTAAGCAAGAAGTAACAGCTTGTAACAACGAACTTTTGGTAATATGCTACCGCGGGAGCTTAACATAGTGTAGCTAAGAGACTATAGTTTAAAACAAGTTTATTGTGATATTCCAAAAGAGGTTGTAATGTCTGCTGCCTTAGGAATCGTATTTTGGTTACATATGTTTTAAAGACTTGCAGCTCATTGGTCTGGCCTTTAGATTTCTTTTCTCAAGTTTATAGTATCGCTTACGATAATCTGCTGGTAGATAAACATATCCGTCCATATAACTAAATTATAATCTAACCTAGCAGTCTTGCTAATAACAGTTAATTGTAGCAACAGTAGGAGCAAAAACAATGGCTGATCAAACTATACAACCTTCTACAGTTTATATATGAGAGAGATAAAAGATAAATAGTAGGCGGAATAAAAGCATGAAGCGAGATCTACACCTGGCTCTATAGTGTTTACTAGTTCATAGGTCGAGGAGGAGGGGTTTATCTAAGAGAAGACTAGGTAGGTAGGCGGACGGCCGCAGTATCAATACATATGTATGTAGCGAAGACAAGGTCATAGCGAATAGCCAGATAATGATAATCACTGTCTTGGGCCCATTCCCACATCCGCTTCAGTATGCAATAGAGCGGCTAACAATAGGCCAGTGGCTATGGTATAACCGACTAACTAGCTAGATAGGAGCTTTGCGTTAAGCGAGGGGGCGTAGATCCGTATGATGCCGTCGATATATAGCGAATCACAGACACGGATACTAGAACAAGAAGCTCATTGCTTTTCCCAAGTGCTAGATATACCAAAATCTTTCAATTCACTCTTGTGCAGTTTGTCCGATTCGGTTTGCGCTAGGTTCCTGGATACTGCATCTATGGCGAGCGGCAACGTGGGCCAGATGGTAACAGTAACAGAAGAGCTACTTAGCAGGAATGGCGCTGGAACGACGTTGGCATATGTGATCGCGGGAACTGCATATTGCCTCACGGGCTTTCGCATGTTCACTCTAGTTGGCGCTAACTCGATCTGTAGGCGGTAGGCGGTAAATGTTTAGTTGTATGGTAAAGCCATGTTGCCAGTTCGCAAGAAGGGGTTGAGTCTGGGTGATGTTGGGTTTGTTAGATGAACTGCGGCTCGCGTAGGGTTAGTAGAAGTACGTATTGACTATATATCATACTCCTCTTCTATCGTGGGAAGCTCATCGTAGACATAGAGGTGCACCGTCGTCATTAGGTCGTCGTTCTTCTCGGGGTTACCTATGTCGTTGTGGTCTTTGGGAAAGGGAGGTATGGTTATCGTGCGATCCTGGTTATCCTAGTGTCGGTTTCTAAGGAGGTTGACTAGGTGTCGTGGTCGTGACCGAGTCGGTTTAGGTCGGGTTTCTATGATTGAGGTGGTGTCGAGGGTCTGGCGTGGAACTCAGCCTGTGCTTGGTGGTTTCGTCATGAGCCTTTCCTTATCCAACACCTAGTTAGTGGCACCACGCAGGGCTGCATAAGTGTGGCGTTATTGTTTTCAATGATCCTAGTCGCGGGATTATAAGAAAGGCAGTGATGAAGAGTGAAATAGTTTGGAGGCGTGTTCTAGGCTTTAAAGATCGATTATTCTCAAAGGAGGATAGGGACCCGTGCAAGCCAATCTTTTTCACGTCATTAATATAACGAGCTGGGAATTTCCTCACCGAGTAGGAATGGGATATCCCGAAATCCCAAGATATTTGAGCAGAGCAGGGTTTGTGTAGGCCTGGGTCGATCGCTTTACGATGCCATCAGTAGTACCACTGATGGATTTCCTCAGTTCGGCGGACTTAGTACCTCCGTCTGTACAGTGGTATATTTCTCATAGGGCGTAATATTTGTTGTGTAATGGAATATGGAAGTCCATGGTAGATAAGTTTGCTAATGACTACCTCGAACTAACGTAAGTAACGTCAAGTACTTATTAATAGATATTACTTTCTTTCGCACCTGTGTGCATATAATAGCGTCAATGCGATTTATTGGTCGACCAATGGGCTAATCATTGGCTTTTGCAAGCACTCATGTATGGCAAGCACACTTAGAGGTGTGTTTCATAGGGTTAACGCAGGCAAGGTGTCGTATTCAAGCGGCCGTGAGATACCGGCCAGATAATGTGTGCATTAACCACCGCATATAATGACACGAAAACAACAAAGATTTCAATTTTTTTAATAGATGCCCAATTACATGGAATTTGATGCAGAATGAAAAAACCCTCGTTCTTAGGGCCTTGGTATTTATACGAATTATAGGCTGAAATCGCGGGATCGATGGCGACATTATTGAGCGAGATGACTAATCGTCATAAAATATGATATTATAATCTACGACGTGCCCATCAATTGATCTACGAAAAACTTGTAGTTGTTATTTTGCGGAGAGACATAATTGTCCCACAGCATAGAGAGCGATACATTACCTACCTAGGTAGATAGGAATGATGGAGAAGGTATAGTATTTACGGGGAAGCCTTGAAGTGTAGTCACACACAATGCGCCATAAGCAGCAGAAGACTAACCGTGATGATAATGATGAGACATTGCGTGTCACCTCCTTCCGCGACCATCGCTATCCTTCGTCACTAGGTAGGGGCTTTATCAGCCACTTTGGGAGGCAGGTGATGGGGTTTCGTGGGAACACACGCTATAATATCACGGGCAGAGTAGTCGAAATATTTTACAAAGAAAGCGAAAGGCTATATTCGATCTAGATTTCGGGCACTCCGCAGTAGTGAATGCATGCTTAGATACTCACGCCTATCTTGCCGGCCCCGGAGACTGCAGTCCTTTACCAACACGGTCTCGAACCTCCGACTCCCTGGAAATCCTGTACTACAGCTCTATGCACTATTACTATCGAGAATTGTGTGCCATCGAAAACAGTGTAAAATAGGATCAAGGTGTGGCAATCCTTGCTACTGAGGACTAAATACGTCAGTAAAAATAGCATTCCACTAGTTATTTAATCGTGAGACCATATACCCGTAATCTCTTCCTATAAACGACTATCGAGCGGCAGGCATATGCACTAGAGCTGGGTTAAACTGCCCCGGAAACACTGAGGAAATACCCCACGCGCGTTATTATGTAAATGATTCTAGCTTGTCAAGAAGTTTTGGTCTGGATGATGTCTAGTTCGATGTTTGATGCTAGTGTTGGTTGCGGTTTGGGTTGTGTGAGACTAGCTGAATGATGGTCAACGGAAGCAGCGATGAGATTTGCAGGATTTACAGACACACACATAGGCGATCCCGAAAACAAGAGCAAACCAGAGGCAGTGACTACATTTTGAACGATATCATCATTATTTCGTGCTTTCCCGCCTCATCCTCCCCGAGATTTAGATGTGTTACACGGCTTACAGTGGCAAAAGAGCCGGAGCCAAGACCCCGGAGGTTCACGTATGCCAAACATAGATTATTTAATCGCCGAGCTGCTTGGATTCTAACTCCTCATGAACCACACCCCGAAGTAGTCTGTCCTCACTCTCGCTTCTCCGGAGCTCTGAGTCGCTATTTCGACACAGCCATTACCGCGCTAATGCACCAAGGGTCGGCAAATGCGCGCAATTGTCTGGGCGCCCACGTTCAATAGTAAGCTGTCTTGGTGGTGGTTGGGACGGGACATGGCGACTCCCCCACACAATCCTGCCTGGACTTGGTGTTAAAGCTTGATTCGAACAAGAATCAGCATGGCGAAGGAAATGTGTAGCGAGGAATTGTGCAAAGCTGAGTAGAACGAGCTGATATGTTGGCGTCGCTAGGGGATAGTCGACTCAAGAGTCTAATGGTATCCACGGAAATGTCGTTTCGACGTAAATAGTTAGATGGCCTAGCCCAGCTAGATAGACTAGCTGTAGGCTACGTGATGTTGACATGGCCTAGATCCCTGATTGACGTATGCATTTTCCTACACTACGATTATTTTCAGGTATAAATAGGTACCTACAATTCATTACACCTGGAAGCTTGCGTGGTGTACGAGTTAACAAATAAAATGAATCTTTATGCTAACTAGATGATAGCGACTCTGAAGGAAATTACAATGGAAGAATTATGAGCTTAATGACTAGCTACATGATTGTACCTATTTTCACAACTAATTTGTATGTATACGGATTACGTAGTTACATTTGAACGTGACGGCTACACCCGTTGCCGATATCGAATTCTCACGCGACAGGTTCTAGACTGATCAGAGCAGCCTAGATGCTGAATCGCAGCAGCTCACAAGACCTCCATTACCATCCTACTGGGAATTGGGGCGCGATCGTCATTGGGAAATCAGGGCCAAGGTGTGCGAGCGTGGGATGGGCCGTCGTCATTTTGGCCGCCGATGTCGTGATACTTGGCACGCATGCTCGACGAATCCCGGATCCCTACCACCGCCCTAGGTCTTCCGGCGCTACGCACCGTTAGTGTGCATATCAAAACGTCGTCACCTACGCTATACAGTAGTGTAGTATCTCAATGGCCTCTCACCAAAAAGCAATTCTTCAGCCCGTCATCCCACCAGGCCGGAAACGAGTTAGATGGCCGCGATGGCAATGCACTACGCAGTGTCGCGCCCACGGAAATGGTTGCATGGATGCGGCTGATTCCAGAGAATCGGGCGACCCAGAACCCTGGGGCGGGCTTGAAGCTTGCACGTTTCGTCGATTGCGCGGAGGCATCCCAAAATTCTGGGCATCATGTCTTGATTTCTTGGGTGCAGGCTTAACCCTCGCTTGTCTTGTCTGGGCACGCTAATAGGTATCCTCATGGCTTGGGAGAACATAGGTTGACAAGAGATTTTCGTCGTGAGGAATAGTATAATAAGACGATGCCCACGGCGCAACTGTCAGGGGAAAATGGCTGGTGGTACACGCAACTAGGGGAAAGCATCCTGCAGCCGAACTTCAAGTTGGTCATAGAACCCAAGCGGCGACCCCTAACACCGACAAGACCCTTGCACGCTTCACTCCTTCCTTTTGCCCATAAGCTCGGTGAATATCGGAGTTAGAACATGTCGGACAATAAGCTCGGCCGCGGTCTCGCAAAGGCCGTCGGTATCGACATCGACGAACGGTCCAAGGCGGAGCCATCTGCTCTTCTCCGGTCTGCGGCCTCAAACCTTCAGTCCCGATCAATTGACCCGTATTATGAGACGGAGCCCACAGTAAAAGAGTATCTACTCGAACACAGGCCGACGTTGGCCGGAGTTGGACAGTACATTTCCAGCTTGTTCCCCTTCTTTCAGTGGATCTTCCACTATAACCTGACAGTAAGCTCAACTTTATGCTCCCATTGCCATTGCTCTATATGCTGATTTCTGCACTTCTAGTGGCTCCTGGGTGATTTAATTGCTGGTATCACGGTAGGGTTCGTTGTTGTTCCTCAAGGAATGGCATACGCCCTACTAGCTGGACTGAAACCTGAATATGGCCTCTATACCTCTTTTGTTGGTTTTATCTTGTACTTTCTCTTTGCTACCTCGAAAGATATCACCATCGGCACAGTAGCTGTGATGTCGACACTGGTCGGACGAATCGTCGCACGTGTCACGGAGGCGCATCCCGAATTCGCACCCGAGGAGATTGCCCGAGGCCTGAGTGTGATCTCCGGCGCCGTCCTGCTCTTCATCGGCCTCACGCGCTTGGGCTGGATTGTCGAGTTCATCCCACTTGTTGGTATCTGCTCCTTCATGACTGGTGCTGCCGTCAGTATCGCCGCTGGTCAGGTGCCTAAATTACTCGGAGTTAGCGGTGTGAATACTCGCGACTCGACCTACTTGATCATTATTAACACACTGCGTGCGCTACCGACTGCCAAGCTCGACGCGGCACTAGGTCTTACGACCTTGTTCCTGCTCTACTCACTTAGGTGGTTTTGCAACTTCATGGCGCAACGACAACCTAATCGCAAGAAGACATGGTTCTTCGTCGGAACTCTTCGACTAGCCTTTGTCATCTTGCTCTATACACTCATCAGCTGGCTTGCTAACCGCACCGTTACCGACTCGAAGAAGGCCAAATTCTCCATCCTTGGGACGGTTCCGAGTGGTAAGTCAAACCCACGAAGCAAAACGATAATATTTCAGCTTATCATGCCCTCCTCTTGTGTATCATATTGGCTAACCTAGGACTTATGTACAGGCTTCCGAGTTCACGGAGCACCGAAGATCAGCGGAGATCTGATTTCTGCATTTGCCCCAGACTTGCCGGCGACAATCATCGTGCTCATTATCGAGCACATTGCCATCTCAAAGTCCTTCGGTAGACTAAACAACTACGTCATCAATCCCTCACAAGAACTCGTCGCTATAGGTTTCACGAACGTGTTCGGGCCTTTCTTAGGCGCCTACCCCGCCACAGGCTCATTCTCGCGTACCGCGATCAAGGCCAAGGCCGGTGTGAGAACGCCGCTCGCTGGTCTTTGGACTGCACTCCTCGTTGTGCTAGCCCTATATGCTCTCACCAAGGTCTTCTTTTACATCCCTATGGCCAGTCTTTCAGGTCTCATCATCCACGCCGTCGGTGACCTTCTCACTCCCCCGGCAACCGTCTACCAATTTTGGCAGGTATCGCCGATCGAGGTCGTGCTGTTCTTCGCCGGCGTCATCATCATGGTGTTCACCGATATTGAAACCGGCGTGTACTTCGTCGTCGCCGCATCAGCAGCGCTACTACTTCTTCGTATCGCTAAAGCGCACGGCAGCTTCCTAGGCAAGGTCGATGTGTACCGTGTGTCAAGCGACACGACAGAGCACAACGACACAGCAACGACGAAGCGCGAGGCATTCCTTCCGCTCAACCGCAGAGATGGCTCCAACAAAGCCATCAACATCCGCAACCCATACCCCGGGGTCTTCGTATACCGCTTCAGCGAGGGCTTCAACTACGCAAACACAGCACATTACATGGATGAGTTGGTAGCCTACATCCAGAAACATACTCGTCCTACCACACTCGACCGTTTTGAAAAGATAGGCGTAAGTACAAACATCACAGAAAAATTGCCTCTTCCATAATGCGTTCAAAGCTTACATGATGCGCAGGATCGTCCCTGGAACAACCCAGGCCCCCGCCGTGGCAAAACCAGCAACATCGAAGACAGCCGACCCGTATTCCGCGCGCTGATCCTTGACTTCGCATCCGTGAATAACATCGACGTAACATCGATCCAAGGCCTCATCGACACACGGACACAACTAGACCACCACACATACCCCGACCGCGCCGAATGGCATGTCGCCGACGTCAACAACCGCTGGACGCGTCGCGCACTAGCCGCTTCTGAATTCGGATTCCCGCGTATCTCGGCAGACGCTACCGCAGAAAACACTTACTGGAGGCCGATATTCAGCGTTGCGGCCTCGGAGGGTCTGTATGGTTCGGAGAAGGAGACTGTCGAGGTGACTCAGAAGGATATCGAGTCCGGCTCAGCTGATCGGATATCATCGTCGAGCCGCCGCCGCGGTGCCAGATCCGATGAAGTACCAGAGAAGCTGGCTGCACTGCAAGGTGTCAACCGGCCGCACTTCCACCTCGACGTTGCTACTGCTGTCGAGACGGTGATCGCGAATCTGGAAGGGACTCTTGCTCGTGAAAAGGTCGCATGAGAATACTGGGCTTAGTTGATTGTTTTTTGCGCTTGTTTCTATCCTACACTATACTCGCTGGGATCAATGTCCCTTGATATACCTCCATAATAAAGATATAGAATCTAAACTTCAAGAATATCGAGACTCGTCTCATAGCGAGTATATCCGCTTGAATGTGAACTATGGCCTGCTCTCATTCTGAGCTCTTGGAATATTTATTTAGGATTTCACGCTTGTCACGGACGTGAAGAGAAAAAAGGAAAAACACATAAAGGCCTCTGGTTTCTTGTATTTGCATAACGGTCTATAATTATACGCACGGCACCTCTCTGTACTAGATGATGAGCAACTTCCATACCGTTAGGTCCCCATCATTCGTCATCAGTATTTTCCTTAAGACCAAGCTACCGATTGCATCTGGTCCGCCTCCTACTGAGACATCTACTCTAGATTGGATTTTTAGATCCACTAGCAACAGGTAAACGCGCTATATATACAACGATAGAACCCGTTTTCTATCAAGTCGAATATAGTAAATGCCATCCTTGATATGTGAGTCATACTAACTCTCGGATGTCCGTGTGACCCAATTAATAGGATAAGGATCATCAACTTGCAGGAAGGCGGGCTAATTGGTCTTAACTTGAGGCCGCATTAACTTCAAGATTGCCGAAGCCACCTCGATTAGACAACGAAATGCTCGTATTTTCATCCTCTACGTTTGTATCGAAGCAGTTACTATAATGGCGTGCTTCTAACGATAATTCATTAAGTAATTCGACTTTTTCTTACTTCGCGGGTAAACTTAAAACAAGGTTCAGCTTGAAAAAGCAATTAGTCAAAACCCATTGAATTTCAATCCTATGGAGAGAGAATAACGACCCAACCGCAGGAAGAACCATGATTCACGCCTCTAATAAAGCCGCCGGTTCATTAACCCGCTCAATCCCATTGAGAAAAAACGCCCTCGCCAGATGACTTGTAGTTGTTGTCCAGTTATACACCACGCCGATTTCAAAGATTAAAACCACCACCACCACCACCACCCCGCCTCCATTAACCCAACAACGCGAGTTTTGTCGATCCCTTTCGCTTTCGCGGATCTAGCTATCATACATCGAGTATCCTCGGGTGGCCATCGAAATCAATTATTACAAATGCGACATGAGAAGCTTCATCGAGCCCGTCAATCCAGTGTTTCTTAACTATTATGAGACCAGGTAATTGGAAGAGCGCTGAACAGCCGGTCAGAAAACAACACGCAGATCACGAGCTTCCGAAGATGAGGTCGTCGTTATTAGTGAACATGTCCACGCCGTCGTAAGAGTCGTCGAATTTCGCCTCGGAGCTGAACATGAGCATCTGCGAGTCGCAGTCTAGAATGAGGCTGTTCTCGTGGGATCCCATCGAGATGAGCCCGGGAATCCCAGAGGTATCGGCGCCCGTGGAAATCATGAGGTCGAGCCCGCTTGAGCTGGGCTCCGTGTCGAAATATTGGTTCGCGGGAGGCGATGAGACGTGCGAAAGCTCGGGTGGATCGTTTGCTGCACTGGCAATGCTCCTGGCTGGTGAGCCGGGATGAGGTGGTAATGTCTCCGTCGTCGATGTGGAGTGAAGCGTAGCATGTGATAATTGAGAGGCGTACGAGTGGACGCTCGCCGTTGAAGGGGAATGATGATTCATGGGATCATCCATAGCTAGCGTGGGCATCGGGGCCGAAGATCCAAGTGATTGAAGATTACTTGGGTTCAGGGTCGTTCCTCCTAGCGATACATCCAGGATATCTTCCATGACGTCGAAGTCATTGTAGTCTTCGGGGGAGGTAGCAGCCGAGGCGTCGGAGCAAGTACCTTGTGACGACGCTGATGAGGTCGACTTGTTCTTCCGGCGAGTCCGTGTCGCCTTTTCTCTGCGCTCGTCATCATCAGGCCTCGGCTTACGAGGACGTCCACGTTTTGCGTTTTTCGGCGCCGAGCCTTCAAACGCGCCAATGCACATGCCCCTTTGCCTGTGTCTCGTCAGAGCGTCGTGCCGAGCGAAACTATTTCCACAGGCACAAGGGTAAGGCTTGATTCCAGTATGTATCTTGGCGTGGCGCTTGAGGTCGTGCTGTCGAACGAAGCATTTCTGGCATGCTGGGCATTTGAACTGTCTATCGTTGAGATGCGTCTGCACGTGTGATTTGATGTTCTCCTTGCGGCCAAACTTCTTGTTGCAGCCCTCAAAGACACAGATCCATTTGTTATCCTTGGGATCAGGACCTTCGATGTATTGCTGGATATCTTCAAGTGTAATGCCGGTAGCCGTCTTAGTGCTCTCAATATCTATACTGGCGATACTGGCAGCGCTGGCTAGACTAGCGACAGACTCTGTCCGCCGATGCTGAGAAGCCCGACTTGAGGGCTTTTCAGTCGATGATGAGACGGCATCGGAAAGGATATCGGCTACTGTCCCTTGGGTACCAACCCGCGATTTACCGAAGTCGAAAGCCTCGAATTCAGTTATGTTAGGTGTGGCCGGTGACATGTGCTGTGAGTATTCGGAGCAGGCGCTGATGGGATATGAAGGGCCTTGAAACCCGTTACTGTTGGTATCAATACGGAGTTCGTTATTATGCGTTTGGTTCATGGCCAAGTATTCTGATGTCGGAGTCGAAGCCTGATGAATGGGCGCAGCTGCGGGCATAGTATTGGCACGCTGCATCTCGGGCATTATTGTGAGGGCTTCTGTTGCTTGTCTCATTTCATCGAATATTGTTTGAGACCTTCGATTTGTCCGTTGCCTTATAGGCTTCACAGTCTCCTCGTTAGACTCATCATAGTCCTCAGCGAATCGCTGCGGGGGTTGCACAGGCTTAAAGGTTCCACCCTGAGGCGTCTCCATAGGTGTAAGTGGGAAATAATCTGAACAGTTGATTAGATGGCGCATCAATGAGAACGAGCAGAAGGGGAACTTGCCTATTTCATTCTGTCTAGGGGGCGTAAGAGGATGTTGTAACGGTTCGTGGCTCATATTCTCGAATTTATTCACTCTGTCCGCGATTCCATTGCTAATTCTCCTCGAGCTCCTCCTCGAGTTTGCGGCCTCATCCTCGGATATCCAACCTGTAGCACCCATGGAATTGTCCTGGAAGTTCATCATGGTAGGTGTGGACAAGGTGCTAGGTGGGAATAGATCAAATTCCGAGGCGTCTAAATTACTAGGATAGCCGTCTGGTTGTCTTTTTATGATTACGTTCATGGGACCACTGTACATGTCAAATCCCATAGATATATCATTGGGGAGCGGCAGACCATCGGTCCACTGCTGGTCAAAACATTGGAGTTGGGGTGTCGCGCTGGGCGACACCAGATAGTTCTCGTCGGTTGCCAAGTTCGCGTATGCTTGCTGGGGGCCCGGGCGTGCTATGCGTTGCTGCTGCGCTTCTCGCACCACATGCTGTGGTGTGCTTGCTGATCCTGTGTTATTGTTAGTATTACTTACCATGTTGTATCCTTGGCGTCTCTGGGACAGCAACTGGCGACGAGTATCGAGGCTCATGCCCCGTCGATGGGATACTCTGGATCGCTGGTCGTGCTGGGGGTGTTGCTGTGGACGCAGTGGGCTCGGTTGTATGTTGAGCAGATTGGGGGCGGTCTTCAGTGTCGTTTCGTATGCTGTCGGTGTCGAAGTTTGTCGTCTGTGTTGCCTGTTTCGGGCATGAAGACCGCTGGTTGGCGGATTGGACAGCATTATGATGTGAGGGGAGTCCGGACGGGTTTGCTGTTGTCGATAGATGTTAGTTCTCGAAATATAGGGCCTATCAATTGGGTCCGAAACTGTGAGTGTCTGATATTAGCACTATGGCTTGCACGTCTAATATTGTCCATCACCCGTCACATGGTCAATATCTCTCGCGATAACACAAGCGATGGCCATTACAAGGACAGGAAAGGAAGGGGAGGGAAATATTGATCAACTCACCTCGCGCAGCGCGCAAGCCAGGCTAGCCGGGCAACTTGGCTCTTAGATTGTCCTCAGCAAGCAATACGGAACCTAGCAAGCGACCTAGATGTGAGTTTGTAAGTAGAGCCTGTGTAGTGTCAGGCGAATATCAAGTGCGTAGTTGTTTTAGATGGAGGGAGGTTTGATTAGGTAGTTAGTTGGATAGATAGATGATAGATGGAATTGATGATGCAATTGGAGGTGAGTGGATGGATGATAGATGGGTTGATGCGGTTGGATGAGTTGGAAGGGAAAGGAAGCAGGATTGTCTTGACAAGACAGGGAACTGTGGGTTTTGCAGCAACAGATGGAGGTCGCTAAGATGCAAGACGGGCCTTATTAGTGGTGAGGACGAGTTGCATTTCAGCAGCGTCTGTTGACTGGCGCTTCCACCCCGGGCGCAGCCTCGTTGCCACGGCGACACGATGACAAGAGACGGCCCCCACCGCAAATCTCCAGTCCCTCTCCAGCGCCTCACTCGCACCATACAGGCACCTTACAGGCACCACGCAGGCCCCAGACAGCGCCCAGACAGGCATCAGACAGCGTCTTCCCAGCGCCTCGGTTGCTGCACCGTCCCCAATCGAGGCTAGCACATCCGCTTCACTGACAATTGTACATGGCGCTAACATCTTGGCAGATGCATTCTCCATCTTCTTTTTCTCGAACCCAATCCAGCCGCCAATCCCGAAGCGTCATGACAATGTACACTACCGATGCCTACAGTATTATTTTAAAGATATTATTTTAAAATATTACTAGTGTACCTAGAATGTATTCTGAACTCGACTTGTTCCGTCGTTTCCATCATGTTCCTGAGCTAGCCACCTATTACAATAATGTACCTAGGTAGTGTACCTACCTGCATAGTACTTCCACTGCCTAACCTAGTGGTGTGGTACGACGGCCCTTAGGTACCGAGTGTACAGTAGCACAATAGCTACCTATATTTAAGCGTGTGTGATGTACAGATGTACACCAGCGAACACACCACTCTTAAAACTTCAAGCATTCATTCCTACCACACTCGCTCACTACAGTACAAAGAATCAATCTCTTCACTAGATTTGGCCCGGCAGTATCTGATCTACCTGCTGTCACTGTATCCAGCTCATCTCAGTTGTCATATGTAGTGTATGTGTCTATCCCTCGCTCACTAGTAGACACTATTTACCAGGTGTGTTTTGCATCATGGCTAGGACTATTGAAGCCGGTTTCATTATTTACACTATATTCACTATATTCACCTACCTATGAACCAGACCCAGTTGTCTCAGGTGTCGCCTCATCTCCGGCTTGTCGGCGTCCTGTCAGCGCTAGGTACGTCAACAATACAGTGCCTGCTGTCATCGTGCTCTTTTTTCAGCTATCCCAGCCCTGGCCGCCCTACCCAAGCACGGAGTGGCCGTCTCAACATGCCAACCAAATTAATTGGTCATGGTATCGTGTCCTAGAAATGAAGCCATTGCTCGATCCTGTTGGCCCTTCCACCACCGCGGAATCCCGGGAACAGGCTCCTAAAATAAGATTGCCATCGCGACGCGAATAATTATATAATGACCAACGAACTCTGCCTTTTCCGATCGACCGTTATATCGTTGTCACTGTGCATCTCTCCTCTCTCCATCCATCTCTTTCATTCCCTGCTAGTTTACACCAAGTCTTACCGTCAGTCATCGCATTGCCTTTTTGAACCAATTAAACGACGGCGACAATGCCAGACCAAACTACAACGAGCCAGAGTGGAGTCCCCAGCTCCCCTCCAGCCAAGCCCGCAAACGATCATCTCCTCTCCGCCTTCATAAGAGCCAACATAAAAGCATACGTCTTATCGGGTCTCGCTTCCTAGTATCCGAGGCCTATCTGTCGTGTTGTTCTACGCTCTTGGATCGATCTTCATATTTGTCGACGATGGAGCCAGAACAGCCATGGCATGCAGCTTTTCCGGCGCCGAAAACTACCGAGCCAGCGTCACTCACGCGGGAACAAGTCCTGGAAAAGCTGCGGGCAGGTGGTATCGGACGCGAATTCATCCTCGTCGATGTTCGTCGTAATGATTACGAGGTATGTCCGTGTTTACTAGGTCGCTGACCTTTCTCCTCCACTTACTTACGTCATGTCAGGGTGGCACAGTCCGCGGCTCAATTAACCTCCCTGCACAATCCTTATTCCCGACTATCCCTACCCTCTACCAACTCTTCAAAGGCGCCGGGGTTCGGTATATTATCTGGTATTGTGGTCAGTATTCATTAGTGCACACTAAGACATGAGCAACACTGACTTTCATCATAGGCTCGTCACGTGGTCGTGGCACTCGTGCCGCTGGCTGGTTTAATGATTACATACAAGAGCAAGGGGATGCAGATATGAAAAGCGTCGTCCTTACTGGCGGTATCAAAGGCTGGGCTAATGCCGGCAAGGATTTCGTTGAGTTCATGGACGGCTACGTCCCTGAATATTGGACCCAATTTCAGTCGTAAGACGAAAGTCGAGCTATGCCATTGTCATGTGAAAGGGACAGCTCCTTTCAGGGAAATCCTAGGTAGCTAAGAGAAAGAAAACAAAGTTAAAGCAATGAGTTATCGAACAAAGTGAATATCACACCTCAAAGCAGCCGTTCAACGAACACTACGATGCTAACAATTCATTATACATTGTTCGAAACGAAGTGTGTTTTTTGTTTCAAGGTTCATGAGCAATTCCTTTTAGAACGGTCAAAAAGTGGCATATAAATGTAGTGACGAGAGTCTCGTCTCAACCCGAAAAAAGTATCAACACAATTCAGTCAATTCAACATAGGCGGTAAACAAGTAGAGCTGCCATCCTAATTAGAAGAAAAAATTCAAGAAATAAGTAACCCGCCCCGAAACAAAATGGAGTTCATTGACCCGCAGCTTCTCGCTTTCGACTCAATGCAAGTAGACCAGTCAGAGGCAGAGTCGCACGTAAACTTTCTGCAAGATGGCAATTTCCCCTACTATTGTCCCTCGCCGGAGCCCGTCTCGCCATATAAATTCGACTTCGCGTCGGCGTATCCAGAAGAGCCATTGCCAGAGCCCGCGTTCCAACCCAACTTTTACCATGATCCCCCGCTATTCGCGGGCCCTAGTTACGCACCCCCCGGCTTCAATACCAAGTATGAGGATAGCTCAACCCAAACGGATGACGGAACAATTAGGGTGGCTCCGGTAGCGCCGGTGAACCATTCCAAATATGGCCTGCGGCCACGAGGAGCCCAGGGAGCGAACCCGAGCGGCCGGAGAAACGCCAATCGACCAGGGACGCAAAACAAGGCTCAACCACGACGGAGGATGAAAGCACCTCACAAGACACAAAAAGGAAAGGCCTTGGATCGGCCAGTCCTCAGCGCGCCGCTAAGCCAACTAGCAGCAGACCTCCCAAACATTCCTAAAATGGACCTACACGCGTTCGTTCACCGTGACCGCGCGGAGAGAATTATGAGAGGGAAGATCACTAGACCTATTAATGCCTTTATGCTTTACCGCCAAGCTTACCAACACCACGTGCAGTTTCTTCTATCCACGACGAACAACATAGATGTTTCCCGTACGGCAGGCGCTAGTTGGCGAATGGAAAGCAGAGAGGTGAAGGCTCGGTTCCACGCGTTTGCAGATATCGAGAAGGCGGAGCACGCGCGGCATTTCCCTAACTATAGCTATTTCCCCGGTAGGGCGGTCATGGCCGAATACGGATTACCGTAAAAGGGTAGACAGCTTTTCATCGTAGGACATAGCTAGGAGCTTGTAGACAAGCGCCCTTCTCCGACGGGAAAAGAGGTGAGTTAGGCTTTTGGATACAATAGAGGCTACGGCAGTATCTGTGATTGGTTACTATTAGAAACTACAAGGTAAGTGCGTATACAATATACATTGATTTTAGATTATTATAAGCGTGTAACATCATGATGCGTTCAACTCTTACTTTCTTACTGTCAAATAACCCGGATTCATTCCTTAGTGTTCGTAGCGCCGCCATAGCTTCGAAGGTAGTTTTACACCACGTCTGTTTGATCTCCATACAACGCTAGCGCGAATATCCCCGAGTTGGCGGATTGGTTCGTAGTCAACAAATTTGAACCAGTGCGTTTAATGAGGTGCTTCTAAAGCAAATTCAAATATTCTATTGAAATGTAATTAAAGTTCTATTCTAAATCCAAAATTAGAAAGAAAGAAAAAAAGAACTGTTGAACATCTAAGTATCAGACCCCCCGGCATAGCGTTGCCATGCTCTCAAGCATAGCAACACCATTCCAGTGCTCCCTCTTATAAGAGGTATGCTAAGCATCCCAGGATTCCGTCACATAAACGTCATCGATAGTTCGCCGGTTGCGACGAGCATAGATATTTTCGAGTCGAATTATTACGAATTTAACAACCGCAATTCATGATTGTAGTTACCACCTCTACCCAACACATATACACTAACCATGTAGTAAAAACGCCCCGACACCTCCATCACCCGAACGCTGGCGCTGAGCTTGATGTTCCGTCCGAAGTGGGTTTCAACCCAATCCGAGTCAGAATGTGCATCATTAGACAGGGCGGGGCGCACGTTCATGTCTTGGTTATTGTAGTTGTCCACGTATCTCGGGATTAGATCTGCCGCGATAGGCGGCACTTGTATCCGACACCAAGGCCTAAGATACGAGTCCCGTCTATTAAAGGACTCGCGGCCGATTATTAGGGTCGAATTAATGATAGTCTCTTTTAAACGGTTATTGTAAACGCCGATGTTGATTACTCCTTCAACCCGGCACACGCGTCCTTGCCTGAAAACCGTCCTCGGTAACGGGGACACTTGCATCTGCTTTAAAGACTCGTCCCATCTTTCCTTAGGATATACACCGTCGACTTGCGCGGCGTATACTTCCGAGGAGAACAAGGCGAGCCAAAATGGCGTGTTGTCTGGAGGGTAATCATTAGCTAAAAGCGAGAGGGACCATGAAATCTGTACGAGATCAGGTTGGTTTCTTGGCCTGGGAATATGTCTGGTGATGATGATGGTCTCCACCTTCCAACTCCATTCAAACTTGTCTATTCAATATCAGCTCAAAGTTCCTCCAACGCCCGGGCAACGATAGCTAATGGGATTTAATACCTATGACGCTCTTGTATATATCTCGATTAAGCTGCGTAGGATCGAATCCGATGGCATTTCCAGTGATTAAATCAAGATCATCATGATTCTTTACCTGAGTCATTCCCTCCGTAGCCATGATGCGGTAGTAGTGCCTATGAGTATGAGTCCCTCCCCTTTCGACAGATCTTAGCTTGATAGTTGGGAAGGTCCCAGGAGCGCTACCAAATTGACAATCTAGGATGGCCTCGATTTCTTCGAAAGGCGAGTGCTCTGTATGTAATGGATGCGGAATGGAGAAAATCGGTAGCTCGACAGCTATTCCTTGATTCGTTATCGACGTAGCCTTCCGGTTAACCCTGAATGGCGTATAGGGCGAAATAGATCCGGAATCGGCGAAATCGGAAGGTCGGCGAGCCAGTACGTCGACTGGCAACCCCTCTAGATCGTAATTGTGCCAAGCAAATATAGATTGATCGTCCGTCGTCCTTAATATCTCCTCCTGTAGCCTTCGAAATGCCTTGTGGCCTTCTCCATAAATGAGAGGCATATTAATATCGAAGATCCCCAATAAGGAGTAAGCAAGGTCTTCAATTCTAGTAGTCTTCCGTCCGGACGCCCAGTACATTCGCCGGGCAACACTGATGTTAAGGATGTCCCTCCCTCCCCTCAAAATAGTCTGATCGATCATAGTTATTTCCGAGATTATAGAACAGAGGGGGTCTTCCTTTTTGTTGCCGAAATTTTTCCATTCCGAGAAGTAGAATTGAACGTTGTCCGGGGCCAATAGTTCTTGTAACGTCCAACCCCTCGTAAACCAGCGGCTCTCGCGCAACTCCCCGGGGGACGAAAAAGAGAACTCGGACTCGAACACGTCGCTAAGGTAAGCATAGCAGACGTCAGACTTCTTGTACCAACGGTACATGGAGTTGATTGCCTCGGTGAGCTCGGCGCTGCTTGATTTGTCGATGCAACACGTGTCAATCCAGATATGTTCATAGACTTGCGACTTTGCCAGCTTGCACGCCATATCAACTTTCCTAAACCCATGTTTCTTTTTCGCTTGGTCTATATCGCGGAGGTCGTCAAAGAGGATCTCTCCTTGCTCCCAGGTGTGAGAGAGGATAGCATATTTAGGCACATTGGGCTCGAAAAACTCTTCGAGGGTAAGCGAGATGACTCCTAGGAGTCGCATGTTTCTGTCTGGAGTGGCCGGCCTCAGGCCGAAATTATTTTAAGCTTAAAAGCTTATTTTGCAGGAAGAAGGGTGGGAGTTGGTGTTCTTAAAGGTAATAAATTGGTATTATACCTCGGAAGGGTTACGTGAGAATAGAAAGCGGGGTATGCGGCGTTCAGCTTGATAGCGGAAACTACTAGTAGCTAAACGAGTGGCATACACATATGTATTATGACAAAGCTGCATGGCATGACGTGGTGTGGAAATTTAGTCGACATGTACCTAAAAGGGGAAATAGATACTACAGTCCTGCATACCCTATCAACCAGGGGAGGGTTATCATGTAGCATTCGAGGTCTTGTTGAGGGATACCTGACCCACTATACAGACTAATATAAGCGATTCGGTCCATTAGAGCTACGTTCTTCTTGCTGGGAATAAGTTATTGCAGTAGCTCCCGAAGAATACGATCCACTCTCCAGTGACCCAAACTCGACATTCGATTGTGGACCCTACTAAGGGTGGTTCTTCGAATGCCATCCTCGGTTTCTAGGCCGGGGGACTAGCGTAAGTGGGATCGAAAATATTTTGTGAGCGAAAGATAGAGAAGCGCAAAGGAGAATTCTAGTTCGCACTAATACCCCCTTTTCCCCCGGCGCGGAACGACGGGTCCCTAACCCTAAAATGGGGACCATGAATTCAAGGTGTCTCAACTTCAAAGATATGTAATAAGGCGTTTATTTCTTCTTTTTCCCGTTGTTCACTTCGTTATATTTTAAGATAGCATCGTCTCGCTGACAGAGGGCTTGAACGGCCACAAATGGCCTAGTAGGTACATGCAGCCGAGTCGATGGCAACTGACTAAACCTCCTAAGTAGTCCCACTAGGATTATCGCCTTCGTCATGTGATTTACAGAATAAGTTGATGTCGTCAGCGAGTTTTACACTTTTTGTTTGTGGCTTAGTTGGGTATCAAGGAGTGCCGCTAAGAATATCGAAGACAGTTCATTCGGAGGGTGTGAGGTCGATGTCTATTGGATCGCAGATTAAGCTTGATTGTATTTCAAAATAGTAAAGTGTTGTCAATCGATATGATGAGAAGTCGAGGATGCATGTGGCGTTCTAGTATGTGTGCAGGACAAGTAGACTGATATGGATACACTTGAAGTTATTTGGGCATCTCCTAGTTGCCCCCCTATGGCCATAACTACGATAGGTTGATACGCATATGGAAAAAAGATGCGGGGTGGCTGTGTAGTGTTGCGATTGCAGGATATTTGCGTGCTCCGGTGCGGAAATTCATTAGGCCAGCTGAACGCTTACTCTCTATGCAGATCTATATATAGTCCTGATGTCTTAGAGCGGGCTTTAGGCGCGGCTCGGAACGCTGCATATACCTAATATGCAAGATGGCTTCTTTTTCTGGGGTTAAAATCCTATAACCGTGGAGGAAAGGGGTCTTAGGTAACCTACCATGTCATTATCAGCGACTTCTTGTCATAAACACCATTGGGTATGAGAAAACTCTAGGACGTGTGGCTTGCATAATAGGCGTCGAGATATTGGTTCCAATTCAATGGGCCAGCGGCAGTATTTGCAGCCGAGTCGAAGTCAGACACAAACCTACTGCCACATCTTCGAAATTAAAGAACGTGTTTTCTATGTGGCTATCAGAAGTTACTAGTTTAATTCTACGATCTTCGAGCGACAGCGAGTATTCACTATGCCCCGTAGCCAAGTTCATGACACCCAGAACTCCAAAAATAGCCTGAAGTATTGATATATAAAAATGTATAAATGCTCAACTTCTTAGAGACATAATCCTTTTCCATCACCTCAGGATAAATCACCTCCTAACTGCCCATTTATAAATAATATCTAACGGAAAGCCTACCATAATACCTTCCTTATGTCTTCGGCGCCTAATTCTGAGGGCTCCGCCCCTCCTGGCTATACGGTCCCCCACCGTGTTCCTACAAACTCATCCTATGTAAGGTTATCCCCTTAATCCGGCCTCCCTATGTTATTTCCATTTTCCGAGGGCTGATAACGTTTTAGTATAGCTTTAACGGGGATACATGGGACGATAATCCCAATTCCTCAACATACGCCAAGGCGGCTGAATTCAGGGCGCAACAAGCAAATGCGCCTCCCCATCAGCAGGCCCCCTATCCCTCGTATTTTCGAAACGGCGAAGGGCTTTCGCTGTCTACCCCGGGTTCTATCATTCGGCCGGGCCATGGAAATGAATGGGTTCACCATCCGCTGACACCCGGACAAACAACCACCTGGACCCCTCAAAGCGGTATTGCCCGAGGAGCCATCCGAAGCGTGTACACTGCCGGCGCCCCGACCCAGTTCGACGTCATATACCATGATCGTGGTGCCGGAACATCGGGGCGGGGACACGGCCAATTTGTGATAGCGAACTATCATGCAGCGGCAGCGGCGGCACCGCCGCCCCAGGAGCCGCCAGGGCGAGAGCAAAGTTCTTCTATAGATGACAAAAGCCAAGATGGGACGGGTGTGGTAGGCCGAATCTGGATGTTAAACTAATTCGTATTTCTTAAGCTACGCTATGGAGTTTGGTGTTTCGGAGAGGAATGTATTTATTTTAGCCGGGTACTGGTGTTTTCGTCAATGTTTTGTTGGTTTTAGTATGATAGTTGCTTGTTAAAAGATGCTAATAGCGGTCTCTTGCTTCTTTCGAAAGAAAATTGAGCTTGCTTGTTCTTAAATCCCTAAGGTCTCTCAGAGGCTAATCTTTAGACGCGGTCTTCGGTGTATGGCCGCAACGCAGAAATGCTAATGCTTATTAGAAGTCAATTTACTCTCCGAAATATTGATTTATTATATTTTTCCGGTATGCCTCACTTCCTTCCGAAATTCGGGTATTGATAAGCTGACGTTAAAAGTCCAGCTTGCACAACTTTCGGGTTAGCTACGGGAAATACTATGTAGGTGAGCCTGTTGTGCTGCTTAATGACGTCTGTGGCAGGGTAGCAATCAAACGAATGTTACTTGGTCATCCATCAACATGAATCGCACCATAGAACTACGTTGGGATGCATGCACATTAATGTCAGATGCTTAAAGGCTTGGCTTCAGCCTACGCCTGCACTCTTTATATTAAAAAGAAAACTGCATATTTGTAGTGATTTAGAAAAGCCGAGTAAAGTTTCTTACAAAAGAATCCGTCATGAAGCATCAATTAATCATACGCTCGATTATATTATACGAACTCTAGAGGACTTTAAGGGCGACTAGTTAATAGATTTACCGTCGAGATTGCAATCCGCCCTGATGGAAAACCGCAGAGAATTAGGACCCAGAGATGGCGACCCCATACAACGTACGGAGACACTTGATACAGACGAGAATGAGGCGGATATTATAGAAGCCCCGTTTCTGGGAAATTATCCATTCCTCACTAACGAAGAAAGCACTCATAATTTGACGGAAAATGCCGACACTGGTTATACACGTAGAGAACACTCAAGGATTCCTACCAATAGAGAACGGCCGTCCTTTAGAGCAGTGGGCCTGGAGTATCGGCCCAGCGGCAGTAGTTTCTTTCATCGCGACAGTTTCCAAAGCGTCTCTCCTAGTAGCCGTCACGGAAGCCATGGATCAGTTGAAATGGATGCATTTCTACGGGCAGACGAACTCTCTTTTTGATCTCCAGCTTTTCGACGCTTCGGTGCGAGGACCCCTTGGTGCTGCTGAGCTCATTTGGCGCAAACACATAACGGCGTTTTTGGCATCTTTCGCTTCCATTCTCATAATCGTGTCCGGGAAGCACGATGGAGAATAAAGGGCGATCGCAATGCGACTACTATTTCCCGTCCGGGAAGAGCGTATCCTGGTTCAATTCCGAATATGGGGCGCAGGGAGGCTTCTATCCAACGCTATGGAATTCTTCCGCAACGAGTCTTGTGAGAGGCCCGGATTCAGTCGGAGACCCCGGTTCGCCTGCAGATCTAGTCAGTTTCGATGCTATACAACTCAGTAGAGTATTGTATTCTGGCCCTACAGAACTGAGGCCGGACGCATACGTAGCATGGTCATGTTTAATGAGCCTCTGTGCTAAGACTTACGACACTGTCGACATAACTAATGGCGTGACCAATATCCCCAATCCTCGGATACAGCCTCTGATGGATTCCGGTGTTATATCCAGCATCACAGATTACCGCGACTACGTGCTTCTTTTTAGACACCTACGCGATTATAGTAACAACTCAGAATCCGAGTACTTAATTAATGTCGCCGACCATTCCAATATCGCAGCGTACTTAGCTGAGATATTCTCAACCGGATGGGGGGAACAAGGACTCGGTGTATCCAACAGCATTCCCTACGCCACCTCCCCAAATCTCGGCTGGGAATTTGCGAATAGCGAAAACCTATCTGCCACCGTTGCTAATATCGCCGATAGTATGACCGAGGCCATTCGCGCAAGCCTCAACAGCACGTCGGAAACAGTCACGGCCCTGAAAACGAGAGTGTATATCCGGGTCTCATTCGGATGGCTGGCATTACCTGTTGCTGTCACTGTTCTAGGTTTAGGGTTTGTCGCCTGGGTCGTCGTGGAAGCTGGTAAATGTGATATGCCGATCCTTAAAAACTCAAGCCTTGCCCTACTAGCCTACCAGGTAGACGGATGGGCTGCCGAGTCGGTCTTGTCTCTGGTGGCAAAACTTTGGACAAAGAAGCAAAGGCTGTGCAGGTCACATTACCAGTTTGTGAGAGTTAACGGCACATAAGAAGCGATAGAGTAGCGTAAAGGGGGTATCTGGGTCTAAAAATCCCTGCGATTGCGAGAGTTGACACCGATTGTACATTACATAGAATTCTGCAAATACGTCTATCTATGCCGCGCCACGGTCATATTTGCAAATTAACTACGTGAATGAAATGAAATACGGGGTCAGACTTGGTCCGCATTCTCAAAATACATACCGAAGCACGTTCGGGTGCACTGGTGCAGGGATTGCGGCCTGGGCGGCGGTCAAGTGCGCTGAGAGCTCGGCGACGTGGTTGCCCAAAGCGCTCGATGTCACCTAACATAACCTCGGTAGTATTGTATTTATGATATCGGAGAAAATGAATGAATAAATAAATAAAAATAAAAATGAAACAGGAAAATGCCACTTTTCGCTGTCGTCTTCTTCGTCTTTCCTTCCTATGGAGTGAGACGAAAGCGTAAGAAGATGCACGAATTCGGCCGAACTCTGGACAAACCGGTTCAAAATAGTCCGGCCATTCCCCAGCGCATAGTGCGTGCCCTGGCCTAAGACGCGTGCATATGAACGGGAAATGGTGAATTTATTGGTGGTATGTTTGGGTCTCTGAAAACTATTCAGTGAGCTGCACGGCGAGATGGATGGTGATGACGATGTTAATGAATAATACACTGGATACAACGCGCCGTTTCGCAGCTCCTGGTTCCGTGAGAGGCGTTCTAATGAATTGAGTTGACAATGTGTACTAACCGCAGCCGTAAAGTCTTACGTATATGCCGGCTGTTATATCGTGTGGAATAAATAACATGCACTGTTTAACCCTGCATCTATACACAAACCTCATACTATTACTCCTTTGCCTCGTTGATTCTAACCTGTTATCTGCTATGACGTTCTGTATTCATTCAATTCAGTTTCTCGCTGTCAATTGTCCGTAAAATCATGTCAATCAATCTTCCGAAACCGCATCTCACCGTCTCGTGACCGCTCCGATCCCATCACGATAAGCGGCGGAGTAAACTAAAATCAGTAGATTTCTCAATCGGAGCCGATGCCGCCGCGTCGAGATTGGCATCAACAGTGCACTCACTCACTCACCCACTCACTCATTCCTTATCCTCAAAATCTGCCAGAAAGAGAAGGAGTAAGCGGCATCATGCGCCACGTCAAATGACGAGTCAATCTTTCTCCGCCCGGGGGGGATCGGATGTCAACAGGATAACAAGGAAATGAAAGGGGGAAAAGGAGACGGGAGGCGGATGACCTGATACGATGTCGTAACGATTATGTCTTGGGAAACGGTCGCTCGGCGGAGGTTTGTCACTTAGGGGAAAAGCGTTGTCAGGCGAGAGAGTGTCACTTGCACTTAGGGGGAAAGCGCTGTTTCTGTCGAGCGACGGGTTTGTCACTTAGAGGGAAAGCTTCGGGTCAATGCGGCCTCTCTTTTGTTGTCGAGGCGGTCGGGGACCTTCGATTTCCCCACTCGGCTGAGTCGAGAGAGAGAGAGAGGGGGTCAGCGTCGTATACTGTGTGTGGTTGTTGGGAGGAAAGGTCTAGGTGAGATGAGTAGTCAGATAAGTAGGAAAGGAGGCAAATAAGTAAATAGAATGCGAGGAAGAGAGACGATATTTATATTTATATATACCACGCGTTTAACCCGTTTTCCAAAAGAAACTAAATCGCTTCTAGAAATGTCGTGCGTGGTGACATTAGTACCCAAGTCATAGTCGTCTGCCCCCCGAAGCCCCCGAGAGCCTCTTCGGCATCTGGACCATATTAAATTCAATCAAGGAGTGGGGTATCGTGGTATCGTGGTCTAGCGGGACAAATAGGAAAAAACCACCACGTTTAGTGTCACGAGCAAGCGAATAATAGCTCTCGGCTTGTCTGCTTTTGGCAAGTTCTTATCCATGTACTATACTTACCCGGGAGGCCGCCCTGCCCTTGTCCTCTGCGTCCTTTCTGCATCTTGTTTCGCTTGTTTCATACCGCATATGCCGCCCTAACCCGAGCTATCTATCTACAGTATAGTATTATCGGCATGTTGGGCGGTGGGAGAGAGATGGTTTTGGAGCAGGGCAGATGACTGACTGTCTATATTGTTACGCATATGCGTGTGGTGTGTATTCGATGGAGATAGGAGACGGGCATCATACCTCCCTTCCGAACTTCCAGATTCACATACCATGACTGAGAGTGTAATGAGAAAATACTTGCACGATGGCGCATAGAATGCCTAGAAGATCTTGTATTTCCAGAAGAAATAGAAGAATAGACGCCTACAAGGCGAGATGCACCTGCAGGGATGACCCCGGCCTCTGTATTATCAGATTACCTGACTACTGTTATACCCTAAATGGTGCCCATGTGGGTTGGGCAGGTCGGTTGGTTGTACGACACATACACACAGTTTTAGTATACTGTTTCCTTGAAGCCTTCAAGACTAGATGCCAGTCGCCAGTTCTTTGTATTTAAATAGCGCCCTCGTTAGCTACGGACTAGTTGTAGACAACCCCCACGACGTTTGCAATTACTCTCCAACCGCTCAAGCAAACACCTATCTATCTTTCATCACTCTCCTTATGAACACTCGTCTGTCCTGTCCTTCTCGCTCTCTTCTGTCCCTCACAGCGAATCTCACCTCCTATCAGCCTTTTCACTACTCTCATAACGAGACCAAGCCTACTCGAACTTTTTTTCACACTTTATTCTCAACATATACCCAGAATGAATACCTCCATGGTAAAATCTAGGTTCCTCTCCAACCCCGAGGATATCGGAGTTGTAGCCGTAGGCTTCTCTGGTGGTCAGGTACGAAACGTCCAACAGTGCATGCTTGCATCTCTGGGACACACATACTAATGCGTCCCATGTGCTTTAGGGCAAAGCTGGTGTTGATGCCGGTCCTTCAGCCCTCATCGGGGCAGGTCTCCTGTCTCAGCTACAGAATGAGCTCAACTACAAGCTCCACGGCGACGACAAGGTCAATGCCTACAATGAACTCGCGCCCAAGGATGACCCACCCTACCGGAACATGAAGAACCCCGGCACCGCAAGCGCTGTGACCCAGCGGCTCAGTGAGCAGGTGTATTCACATGCCAAGGAGGGAAGGATGGTGTTGACGCTAGGTGGTGATCACTCCATTGCCATCGGCACCGTTGCCGGCACAGCTAAGGCGATTCGAGAGCGACTGGGACGCGAGATCGCCGTCATCTGGGTCGATGCGCACGCTGACATCAACACCCCTGAGACAAGTGATTCCGGCAACATTCACGGTATGCCCGTGGCCTTCGCCACAGGTCTAGCCAAGGAGGAGAAGCCCGAGTACTTTGGCTGGCTCAAGCCTGAAAACCTGTTGAACGTCAACAAGCTCGTCTACATTGGCCTACGGGATGTGGACGCCGGTGAGAAGAGGATTCTACGAGAAAACGGCATCAAGGCGTTTAGCATGTTCGACATCGATCGGTACGATTCCTTCTAACCCTACCCCGTTACCTCCATTCCTACTTGCGAATGTGGGACCAGTAGCAAACGCTAACATAAAAGCCGTGTAGCTATGGTATCGGACGGGTGGTCGAGATGGCGCTGGCTCATATCGGTAACGACACGCCTATTCATCTCTCATTCGACGTGGATGCGCTTGACCCGATGTGGGCTCCCAGTACTGGCACGCCGGTACGGGGAGGACTGACGCTGCGCGAGGGTGATTTCATCTGTGAGAGCGTGCACTTGACAGGAAACTTGGTGGCTGTGGACTTGGTCGAAGTGAACCCGAGCCTCGCGGTAGATGAACAGGCACAAGCGGAGACTATTAGGGCCGGCTGTTCGCTCGTACGATGTGCTCTTGGAGAGTCGCTGTTGTAAGAAGGGATACAAGGGACTCGTGTCGCGGGCGTTGCTTGTTGTCTCGATGGCATCTGGCTATGACAAGCCTGGCCCTAGGTTAGAGACAGAAGAGCGAGAAGCACGCGAGGGGATACGAATGAGAAGACGAATAAGGAAACGAATAGGGCGGACACGCTGTATAGACACTTGGGCGTTAATCGATGGAAAATTGGTCACTTTGGAACCGGCAGGATGTATTATGATGGGATTCAAGCATGAGCTGGAGCATACATAACGACTGACTGACATGACCTGAGCAATTGGATATAGGTAGATTAAACATTGTCAAATACTGTTAGCCACACCAGCGGCAAAGATAGGTAGAGAAGAACAGTGAACAGGTAACCCTCCGTCGCACACAATTAGTGTTGGCATTGAATGAATCATGAATCATGAATATGCTATGCTGTATGTGTATGTCGTAGCCAAGCCAAGCCCTACAAGGCTTCCAAGGTTCTTCTGACGCTGCCTACAGTACAGCACACTACCGTCATGCTACATGCACTAAAGACGCCCTGTACTGATCCTCGGGATCGCCAGGACTGTTCCTAGCCAATCATTTTTAGCCCCTCCCGATTGCGGGTCTGATCGGGACAGTGACTTAGGTACGTACCTAAGGAACCTTGGAGGGCTTCAGCTGAGGCACTGAGGAATTGCGCTGAGTTGGCAGTGACTCAAGCCTAACTGACGAGTTTACAGGGCGTCGTAGCACTGAACAGGGATGCTCAAGTAGGCACCTAAGGCAAGGTAAATCCTCCGTCAGTGGCTTGAGCCGGCGGCTCCCTTGCAACAGCGCCTTGCAACAACGCCCGCATATTAGATGATCTGCATCGTTTCCACCCAACCAAGTTCGTAGTTCGTCGGGTCTGCAATCAACAAGTAGTAGTAACAAGCTCCCAACACCATAAACCGACCATCCACGACCTTCTGCCACGACCACCGCGTAGTCTAGTAGCTACGAGTTGCTCATCACGAGCTCTGCTTCGCCACCGCGACCCGAGGGTAGAGCAGGGTTCTTATATTCTTGCGTCCACCAAGCAAGCAGTCTCCGCCGCCGCGCGCGTGGCAGCCCGAACGGTCCCGCGCGACAAACCAATTGGCGCATCTCTGCGTTGGCAAATTGGGCGCGCTCGTCGTCGCTATTGGGCTTCCCAAATGAGGCGGTCAAGTGCCTTGCATTAATAGCGTCGAAACTGACGGGTCCCGATGATCGATCTACGTTTCCGATACTCGAGCCTCAACTATTACCCATCCCTTGCCTTCGACCACTTCGGCCACCCGGTCATATTGCCTATTATCACCTATAATCCCTCGAACGAAAAGACAAACTTGCAAAACGAAAACTACTTTATTCTTGGTGCTTCCTTAAGAAAAGAAATATTGGAATCCTCGAAATAAAAATAATTGTACGGCTTTATCTCTGTGTTGACCTCGACCGACAGTCCCGAAAGAGCCAGTGAATTGGAAACTAGTTATTTAAACCGTCGGTCACCTAGAGAAAGGCACGAGCAGCATTCTTTCACTCGAAGTTGATTCGGGTGACTTTTAGTTAAAACAGACGCGTCGCCGTTATCTAGATTGACCTCGAGATGGCGGCATCCACCATAACCGGGGACTCGTACCCCTACGATCGACGCATTGTGCGTGTTCATCGCTACCACTGGCCCGCCATACAACTCAACGTCTGGATGATAATAATGCTGGCCGCATCTTTCCTCATCATTGGCGTTTTCGGATCTTTCATCGGTTTCCAACAGCAATTAAATCTCAATGTGCCCTGGTAAGAAAGCCAACCTCTCCTCGCAACATCTCGCAAGCAATAAGTGGATGCGCAAATATATGCATTGAAGGACGAATGTATTGACTTGTTCGAAAAAACACACACATAGAGATGTAGAGATACTGACGCAGAGGGCTAACTAAATGAGATAGGTACTTCTCCTATTATATCACAGTGTCCGGCTTGACTGTCGGCTTCATAATATTATTACTCTGGCTCATAGCACAACGCCGGCTATTACCAGCCATCGTCATCATCGGCGCCTTCGTGCTCTTCGTTCTGTGGCTCGTCGGTCTAATCGTGATAAGTATCGAGCTCTGGAGCCCCGCGGGCTCCGTCAGCGTTAATTGCAACAATTTGGTCTGGAACAATGTACAGCATGGCAATAACGTAGCCACGCTCGCCTGGTTGCAGCAACGGTCGATATGTAAGTACCGCAACCCTGTATCTGGCTCGACACATTAGAAACAAGTTGAGAGTGGGCCGGGACAATTCTAATCTGTCACAGGTCAACAATGGCAATCGGTCTTCGCCTTTGGCGTCATCGGCACTATCTTCCTACTCTGGATCATCGTAATGGCCGTGCAGGTCTTTTACGACGATGCATAGCGGGTTGGGCCGACGAAAAGCTGGCGAACATTTCCCAGTACTAACCGACCATTGTTTTACCTACGGCGTATACGCCATGTATGATTTGAAATGTTCACGAACGATCGCACATAATGAATGCATCGGGGTTTAGAAATGCGGCATGGTATCGGCGTTTGGGCATACTGTACATTCTGACCGGATGGTCGTGCATTGTTTGACTTGCAGAGGATGAGATGAGAGAGCGATCAAGATACCTATGCCGGAGGGGTATATTCCACGGTGGTGCGACGATTTGTTTGGATTGGTGTTGTTTTTGTTGTTTTTGTCGTGTATTATTGTTTAAATTCATGTTCATAATATTATGGTACAGAGCAGAGCAAGTCCCGGACTTGCTGGGGTGTGGTGTACACTACCTAACCAGATATCCCGTTCCCCGTATCTCCATCGTATCGGGGACGTCATGTCAACATGACGAACCGACTGTGTTGTGTTGCATAATAATGTACAAGGTCCTGTCGTACAGACAGACTGACTGCTTAATTGGAGATATTCGACGGGACGTTTTTGCTGTTATGGTGGTTGGATATTAGCCTTATTTTAACTTGCTCTTTCGTATTGTTTTGGGTTGTGTTATGCCGTGTATCAGCGGCGAAGTAATAGTAGAACTCACCCAGTCGCCTTCTCGAAGCCCTCACGGCCCGCATCCGTGACCTTCTCGCGCTGCTCGCGGCTCAGCTTGTCGCCGAGGAAGTTCTTGTTGATGTATTCGGCACCTGCGAGTAGTTGGGTTATGTTAGGTTATGCTAGATTATTGATTTCCTCGAGAAGTGTTTATTTTTATAGAAAGACACGAGGCCGGAAACTCACCCTTATCTCCATAGTCGTCTTTCTGGCCACCAGCACTGGCGCCAGCACCAGCATCAGCGTTGTCGTGATGGCCAAGTTTTCCGGCGGCTTTCTTGAGGGTGTCCATTGCGATTGATATTGGTTTATATAAGTGTATGCGTGGTTTGAAATAAAGAAGTAGAGGAGTATGTTGACCGAGAGTTTTATTTGGTTTAAGACCTCTGGGTCCGCTGACTATTTATACATACATACCGAGACATGAATCTAGCCTACATCCTAACATGCGTCCATATCTATGCTGTCATGTAGACAAAAAGAGGAACCCGAATTTACGTATTCCTTACTTTACCTCACCTTACGTCCAACGATGACTTGCCTGACTTACACGCGGTCAATCCATTCGCATATACTATCTATACCATGACGTTGTCCATATAGCCACTTTAGATAGCCGACCCCGCCCTGCCAAGCAAGCGCCTACCTTTAACATGAAACATCAACCTGGCAGTAAACCTGGCAGTAGTACGTAAGCAGATCGATCTTCGATCTTCGATCCTACTCCTGATCCTCACGTGGGGAATAAAACGGCTCAGATAGCCGATCTGGGACAATACTATACAATTCAAACAACTCCATACAGCACGCATAGCGTTCCCGCATGCCGATTGCCCGCAGCCGTTTATAACCGGACGAAGAAGCGCGCAAGGTTCAGAAACGCTTTAGTACACTGGATTACATCAGACCCCGTCATCGGCGTAAGTACCTTACATTGATAACAGGTCACGCATGGGCTTTACATATATACATTAACATCACAGGCGTTACGTCAAGCCGGGCTCATACCTAGAGTTGGGTTCTATTCTTCACGACGTTGTTGGTTTTCGCCGGTTAGTTAGCTCACCTCCCGTGTGACAAATTTCCTGAAGGCTAGCCGAGTACCCGGTCCATTCGGAAATGTGTAGGAAGGAGGCGGCAATTCTAATTCTCGCCAAGCGGGATAGGTTATCAGCGCCACAGAGCCGCACTCCGCGTAGTTTCGAATACCCAGCATGCGATCACCGCAAGGAGTAGGTATTAGGTAGGCCAGTCTAGCGATCCAATGCCAGAAATAGGTACCTAGTTGAAGACGTATTTCAAACAATTGATATTGGTACATAAGCCTATAGTATGGTACACTCAGTACTTGATGCACACCATTATGGAACTACCACATGGGGGTGGATGGATGTACGCGTAGATAGACATGAGCTAGTTCCGCAATGCAATGCACAACCAACTGCGCACATCTGCTTCTGTTCAACACAAACAAGGGTATAGTATAGCCCAAATTTTTCTTTTAACTCCTTCAAGAACGGCGTGGTCTCGCACGGCACGGCTTCCCTGCTCGCCACGCCTCATGTCCATGCTGAATCAGTACGCCAAAAACGCCGTCGCCTATGATTTACATCCGCCCATGTCATCGTATGCTTAATGCAAGTTCGTCTCTATAATCCCGCGGGGTCTCACGGGCGTCGAACCTTGTAAGGACCTATTCTCATCTCTTCATGATTTTAGATCGCCAACCCATCCCATTGTCTCTCTTCGGTCATCAGAGAGGCGGGCGTATTCCAGCAATAGCCGAAGCACATAAATCTGCATGTCTTCTTTTCTGAGTACGCTCTCAGCCCAGGCCTTACCATCCATGGCGATCTTTTTGGCGGCTTCATCATGGCCCCGCCTCACTTTCCCATATCCTAAAAAGTACTCCATAATCCCGTAAAAGTCGCCGAAACGGTTGTCCATAGGCACAAAGTGTTTCCAGGCGATCAGTCGGCTATCGTGCCATTCGTGCCACATGGTGCTCTTAATGGGAACCCCTGTGCTTCGAAGAAAGCCGAGGTACCGGCCCGAAAACGAATTGCCATCAATATCGGGCAGATACTTGTAGGTGAACTGCTCCGCTAGGTCCACGCCGTCGATCACTTCAAAATGACCATCGGTATAAGGGCATGCGCCATCTTCTGGCTTCGGTTCGAGTTCAGAATCACACATAAGATCGGTAAAGCCGACATCGGCCCACTCGGATATCCACTCCCCTAAACGCTTCTCTTTGCTCGCCATAATATCATAGCTAGCGGCAGGTAACTCGAGGTTCACGGGGGGCTCGATCCCAGCTTCTGCAAAGGCAATTTTCGACCCATTACTCATCGCCACGAAGCGATGCCGCTGGAAACCTCGCCAGTTCGTTTCCTTGTTCAACCCTCCCGTGGCGACTCCGCGCCAGATAAGCGGACCGGCCTTCTCTTCCCATTCGGACCCATGGAAACCCCCACCGGTGAACCTCTCTTCTTCATTCCAGTACATGGGCGCGGGCAACAGGATTTCGTTGTTCGTAGCGAGCTTACTGCCTCCGAAGAGCGGGAATAGAACTTGAGTGGAACGTGTGGATAGAGGATGGATGAAAATGCCCTCGAGGCCTTGCAGGTCAGGCTGGTGACAGAATTCGGTCGAAAGGGAGAAGTTTGAGACGTAACCTTGGTACTGGTGAGGCGTGGCCCATTCCGGAGAGAATGTGGGCGCGTGGTCGTAAGAGTCTAAAATTCCTAACCGACGAGCTGGACTATCTGGGGGGCAGCCACGGCGTGCAATTAACCAAAAGGGACCTATCGAGAGTTAATTCTCTTGTTAGCGAACAACATGGCGCGATATAAAGGTCCTCTTACTTGTGCTTTCCCAGTGCTTTTTTCTCGTGGCTGGCTTCTTATAACCCACTTTAGGGTCGGGCAGGTTCCGGAATGTCGATATAACCTTATCTACGGGAGTGATTTTGCGAGTACGCTCGGCCTTTTGCATATATGTCGCCACTTCTTCCCATGGTACCACCAATCGAGGCTCGTCCATGGCATTGAGGGCAACATCCATGTCGGGCAACAGATGCTCAATAGTCTTGAACATCTTCAACCAAATCTGTGTCCAGAACCAGTCGCTCTGTGCGCTCGCATTGTGATTGCGAATGTTGATAGTCATCTCGAAGTCCCAAGATTCTTTGCGGATAACTTTCGGGTCAAGGCCCCAGAAGGGGTTAAGGTCGTGATATATGCGGTCAAAGAAATCCTCGACTATTATAGCATTGTTTTCCTGGGCGAACTCGAACCATTTGTCAAAACCGGGGGGGGGATGTCTGCCGCGACGCTCGCGATAGGCCTTGGCAGCTTGAGGGAGGGTAGTCGACTCTTTAGCGAGGATCTCTTTAAAGTTCTTCTCCGCGACCCTAATCAGTTCATCAATAGGGTGATCACGAGCGGGTGCTGAATTCGAGTCATCTGTGGATTTCGTGGGTGTTGACTTGTCGTCTCCCTTGTGAGAACCGCTTTTCGCTTGCCCAGATTTGTCCTGTTCCTTGCTAGCACCGCTCTTCCCTTTATCCGTCTTTTCTGGATTGTTATGTGCATTGCTAGAGTCACCCTTTGTCTTGTCACTTTCCCCTATCGGCTTCTCAACTAGATTGTGTTCTTCTCCTACTTCTTCCTTTTTCTTGTCTACATCCTCAATCTTCGGTTTCTCCAACGGTTGTTCGGACGATGGTGATGATGGTGGCGATGGTGGGTGTTCTATTGGGGCTTGGCTGGCGTGGTCGAGAATAGGGGTGTCGTGGTTGGGAGAAAGGGGGATGTCGGGTACAGGGGGGCGGACGGAGGAGTCGCTCGAGAGGTAGTAGATGATACATATTAGAACCACGACGGGAAAGACATAGCGTATGATATGTGAAGGTCGCCGTGGTGGAAAAGCGGGCGACCGCATTGTGAAGAGAGTAGTGTCGCCAGGACGGTAGTCGGGGGGTTTGGACGAGAAAAAGTATTAGCGCTTAAAAGCGCGTGACAGGCCGGTGACTCTCGAACTGGTGTGCGGGCAACTGCAAGAGATTAAAAAGGGGGTCGTGTGTCAAAACTTAGGTCCTCTCATCACTCCCTGGGAACTTCAACAAAAAGGTCCATTGAAGTGAACATTAAGTAGATGAAGAGACAGGGAAGAAGACGAGGGGAAGTTGGAAAATAAGAGGCGAAACGGTGAAGGGGAACGAATGGAAGGTTGTGAATGTAATATAATATAATAATAACGATGATTGACTGCTCAAGTGCTATAGGTAGCTAGACTAGTGCGGGTCACTAAGAGGTTGCGAGGTTGCGCGAAATGCCTGCCTAGTATACCTGTTTGTCTAGCGCTGCTGCAAGAAATCGAAGACGTGGCCGGTTTAGGATGAATGGCGATCTCTAATACGCGGAATAGCGGTAGTTGAAGTAGAATGAGCTTAGTGTATCTCGTGTTTTTGTTCATCCCAGACTATCGTACCACTGGAGTAGTAAGACGGTTAGGTACGCAGGTGAGAATGTCTCTCTCGTCTTTCTCGTCTTTCTCGTCTCTATCCTACTACCTAGTAGTAGTATAGGTCTTAGTTAGTTAATGTGTCGAACTACCTAGGTTAAGAAGTAGGTAGGTAGAACGTGTCGTGTTTAAGACCTGGTAACTACCCGAGGCTTGGCGGTTGTACCAGGACCACGGAAATGGAAATAGAATGATTGGTGTGCTATACTACTGTGTGTAGGTAGTCATGGAGAAGGAGCCACTAGGGATGATTAGAATGATTATTTCGATAGGAATCATATATATAAATTTAAATGAATGCTATTAACTCAGTGAGTAAGCAGTAAGGGAGACGGCCTCGGGATGCTGTCCGGGATACCGACATGGAGTTGGAGAAATGAAGGAGGAAGAGATGACGCACAGTTTGCTAGCGAACTATAGTAGGTACCTAGGTACTACATAGTAAGTACTAGTTCGCTTACGCTACCTAACTTAAAGTTTTGCAGGGTCAGCACAGGCAGTACACTACACTACAGCGCTGCAGTGTACTGTACACGCTGTAGTGTACTATGTACAGGCCGATCTCAATGTCCCACTATTTCCCCAGAACTACATATATTACCTAAAAGACCACACTAGCGCCGCAGGAGAGCATGGAAAGTCCACGGCAAAGCCAAGCTAAGCTTTGGGGGCTCGAGGGTACAACATCATGCATGCATCTTGCGTACTTAAAGCCTCGAGTTTATATCCTTCATTGAACGATAGTGACACTATGAGGTATAGTATAATGAATTGCCGTATTACATGTACAGGTCTCTCACCTCAGAAAAATAAAAATAAGAGACGACTCGAGGAAAATAGGGATGCGATCCCCGTTTTAGTGTACGACTCGTTTGTATCCAAGACGCATTTACACCATTGCAAATGACGCCCAGGCTGGGCATGAACCACATGAAAATATTACTGTCTTGGAAATCGTCCATCGTAGATGCGCTACGAAACGCCATGTTTTACTAGCCTAGTACCTGAACCAAAAGGCTGCATTGTCTATTAGCTTGTACGATTTAGCCCTTCGGCCGTCAATATGTACGAGCAAGCCACAACATAGGAGTTCATCTCATGCAGGTGTCAAACTCTAACGACAGGTCTATTACCGTTTTAAATACAGTTGCCACCCTAGTTCATAGTATTTATTACTATGTACACTCCCGCATTAATGTACAAGGAGCGGCCGGCATCTAGACGAGTATGCGCAGTGTATACACAGACAGACAGTAAATTCCGCTGGTGCCCTGGGGGTTCTCGCCATGGAGGTAAGTGGTGGTCACCCAGCCATTATTTCAAAGGGAGAAAAAGCACCAGGATGTGACGAGTCGGGAGCTGCTAAGGGCGTAGCTAAACTTCATTGATCTTCAAGCTTCTCATTCATGTCTTCGTGTGCCCGTCCCACAAATTCCTCGAACTCGGGACGGAACGGCCACTCCATCCAAAGCTCAAAGAGTTCTTCCCATTGCCGTGCGTCCAACGACCGGGGCACGGGCTCGGCGTTACGCAGATTGAGAAGAAAGCCCCCGCGAGACAAGTCTAGCCCGCTCGTCCACCGCGGCAAAATGTAGTCTGACGCACCCGGCCACAAGGCATCTAGGCCAATACCGAGCGGTTGCGTAGAGTGGTGCATCAACGATCCCACCACGATGCTAGCCATGTCGGCAGCGCGGTTCGAGCCCGGCCCGTTCTGACGCAGTAGCGGATGAGGTGCTCGGGGTTGGATGTCTAGAAGACTACAATGGACGTTGGGGAAGAACTCCTCAGCCTGTACCGTCATGGGCTCGTACTCACGCCGATCCCATTGAAGCAATGGGGGGTCCCGCCGGAAAGCGTGTAGGTTATCTTTGTAAGTGATGAACTCATCCGTCAACGACTTGGGGAGCTCTCGCATCTCCGTATCCCATTCGAGCTCAGCCGCTGCTACCTCCATGGGAGTCGCTTTGCTGGAATTAATAAGCGCTGCGATCTTGTCTAAGGTCATTGAGGTCCGTAGCATGCGCTCAGCCTTCCTACCGTCTGTACTGGCTCTCCACTGATAGGTTTTCATAGTTTTGAAATCATCAGATTCCTTATCAAGACCTCCAGACTCAACAGCAGCGGCCTGCAAGTCAGCCAAGACATCACGATAGGGCCTTTTGTACGTCGGAGCATCCTTTCCCGGTACTAACGCTTTCTCCTTCCCCTTAACCGCCGCCAGCGCCTCCTGGAAATTTCCGGGTTCTCGCCCAGAAGGTATCTGCAGATTGTTCGCTATCATTTTTTTTATCGTCGCCATCAGACTGGCTTTGTCCATGGCATCTTCACGGGCGTACCAGCCACTCAACATTGTCTCATCCCCGCAGACCTCATGCACCCATTCGCATACTAGATCATTCTCAATCGCTTGCCGCCTCCGCCTCTGTATGTTCCTAGGCAGGAAACCCGGCTTATCGTCGGTGCGGGTCCATATAAGCATGCGAACAAGACCGTAGCGATGAAACAGACCCCCGGTACGGATGGCGTCGACGAATTGGTGCAGCACTAAAGATGCTATCGATTCGAAATTGAGGAATCGCTTCTTGGGGTGAAAAGCAAGGTTGGCAGTAACTAACAGCGTATCATTGCGCACGTTTAGATCCTCCGGGATGGTCTGGTGCGGCAGATACTCAGGTGTCAAAACCGAGTTGAGGTCGCGCCAGATGATGCCCGACTTAGGGACCAGGGTGGTACCAGGTTGGTCAAGCAGGGGTTGGAGAAATGGACGGTATAGCTCGGCATCGGGTTCCAATAGTACATGGGATCGAGGCTGGAGAAACTCATGTAGCTTGCTACTCCACTCGCCGGCGCCCGGATAAAGGTCGAGAATATCACATCCGCGGTGCCGCTCGAGCGAAGGGCCGATGTAAGATAGGATATCGTCGCATAACTCGTCACTTACGATATTGACACGCGACTTGTCGCCGATAGGCTTAGAAGATGCCTTTGAGCGTTTCTTAGTGGTGGTAGGCTTGGGCTCGGTGGAGCGTTGCCTAGTAGGCTGCCATAGTTGGGTGGCAGCCAACCGCTCAGCGATCGGCCCATAAGGTTGCAGGATAGCTCTATCGAGGGTCTTGGTGATAGGGGTGGTAGAGGCGACGGCGAACAGGCGGCATGTCGAGGGGAAAAGTGACGGCTGGCTGATTAGAAGGAGGGGAGAGTGTAAGGCCCGACCATGGCTGCTGCGGACCCTGAACATATGAAATGAGAGAGGAGTGAAAGAGGGAGATGAATGAATGAGAGAGAGGAAAAGAGAGAAAGAAGGGACAATTAATGAGTTTTGACCAGGAATATACGATGATGGTATCTATTTCTCCATTTCCTATTCTTATGTCTATGACGGTATCTGAAAAACGTAGTTGTGGCTTGTGGGGCTTATGGTCTGTGGCGAAGGTGGCTGACATAACCGGTTGAACCCCTAGCTCCAACAATTATCCTTTTGTAAGATTCCATTTATGGTTATACGTTACGACCCAAATTGTTCTTCACTTCTATGCATGTGATTATGGTATCCCTCCGCCGGCTGTAGCCGCTACTCAATATACTAAGTCATGCAATACTTCTAGTGCGTGAATGACATTCGGAGGCAGCAGATCAAGACACTCTATATTCACATCGCTATGCGTTCCTAAACCTAACACGCCGTCCATATGCACCCTGATGACCCGTCCTAAAAAATATTTACACTATAACATCTCACTCTTCATCGCCCTATCCAAGGAACCCCAGAGAACCATCCGGACACTGGCATGTAGGCAGCGAAGGAGCTTGCCCGATAGATGGCACGTCATACAGCGAAATGTGCGCCCAGGAGGGGTGGCTGGTGACGGCTAGGTTTGTATCTGACGAAATAGCTGTGCCGCTAGGAGAGACAATGATGTTCTTGGCACCGATTGCAACGATATTTTCCAGTCGGTTTCCATTATAGTTATTATCTAGCAGCCAGAGAGCTTTTTGGCATGCATGGCCGTCGATGCAGTCTTGAGAATAAGTACTAAACCACGAGTAGGTCCCCGCTGCACTAATATGAATGTTTTGGGAGTTTCTCATGATGACTGCCCACGACTCATCGCAACCATCAGCATCGCTGCCGTTGCAGGAATAGTTCGGATCGCCGGGGAAAACGCCGACAGCGTTGTTGAAAGGAGCGGGCGGTTTCGGCGTTGGTTGATAGTAGGGTGATTCGGTTTGCAAGAAGGTAGTGAACACGTTTCGAGCCCCGTTGAAATTATACTGGTAAAACACACTATGTTCCGAGGATGTGCCGTACAACCAAGTGGCCTTCTTACTCTCGATAAGCATGCCACGGGCACTATATACCGAGTTTTGCACCAAGTCGTTGCGAGGGTCCACGAGATCAGGGTCGTCGACCATGTGGTCCGACACCCACAGCCACATATTGTCGAAATAACCCGAAGCTCCCCCGGTAACGTGTAAAAGCATACTGGCAACCTGGCAATTAGGAGAGTTAGTTCCGCTTCGATTTGCGGGACACTCTGCTGGTGTGAGCTGAGTCCCAGTAGCACCTCCGAGCCGAACATGGACGTCCCACAAGGCAGCAGCCCCGGGGCTCTTAGCTTGAACATTCCACTCCATCATGACCACACCGGGCGTCGGGCCTTTGCTCGTCAAGATCAGGTCCTGCATCTCAACCGTGCCGACGTCGCCATCGTTACCAACCTTGAGCATGACAACGGGTTTGCTGGCATCTGAAAACCTGTTGCCGTTGGCAGCAAACTGAGCCCAAGTCTCACCGACAATCTTGGCGTCTTTAGGGATGGTTACTGTGTCCTTGAGAATGTATGTGCCTGCATCCACGTATATTATCTTGCTGCCATCTCCATATGTGTTGAAGGCCTTTTGCACTGCCGCTGTGTCGTCTGTCGAGCCGTCGCCTTTCGCGCCTAGGTCTTTGAGATGAACAAAGTCTGCGGTTGTTTTATCCGTATATTGGTTCTTCTTTCTCTCAAAGTATGGCGCCACCTGAAGTCCCGCAACTGAGGATCCCAGAAGTGTGGATTCGCGCGTGTAGTCCATGGGTCCGTTTGTCCACGCGCGCTGGTTCTGCTTGTATGTTGCACCCATGACATACTTCAAACCAAGTCAGCCGTTTCTCTTTTTCCCTCGATTGAAAGATACACTCACATTCTTATAGTAACCAGCAGCAAGGATCACCTTGGAACTCCAGTGGTCTTGGATTTTACCCCCAAGGTTGACATTGTCCAAGACCAATCCCGTGAAGCCTGAGTCGCGCGTATCAACCGGTACCGCCATCTCGATAGCAGAGTCTCTGATGTTAGAAAACGTGGAATCCACGATGGTGACAGAGCCAGGAACTTGGCCGTTTCCATCGTTATAAAGCCGGAATCCAACTTGAGCATTGTTTACTGTGATGCTCTTCCATACCCAACCCCAGTCCCAGATTATCTGGACCGCGGTATTACAACCGTTGAAAGTAAGCCGGGCCGCGCTAAACTGTTGAGTGCCACCGTCTGGGCTTCTAGTTAGTCTACCATAGTAGGCGGATGACAAGTCAGACTCACAAATGCCAAAGTTACCACCCGTAAAGGTAATATCAGACATGACACCTCCGCTTCCATTCTCGGCATATATACCTTGCTGGTTCTATAAAGCTGAATATTAGCAGCGTATTCTGTTGTAACTTTTACAGATAGTGATTCAGGACGCAAAAGAGGAAGGCCTACCGTGGCCGAATTCGCAATAATCTCGACGTTCTCGAGGGTTGTGGCTTGAGCTACTTGATAATGTAATGCGGCAACGTATGCTGCGGGAGGGGTCGCTGTAATGTCAATCTTGATGTTGCGGATTTGGCTGTAAAACCGCGCGGTGTTGATATACCACTGCAACGCGTTTCCATCAGGGCCTACTCCGCCACCATCAACATAGACGTCGGTGGACAAGACTCCTAGACCGATGAAGCTTGGCGCGCCCACGATCGTCGGCCAGTTGTTAGCATCACCTATGATCTGAGTGCCGAAGTAGACGCTGATGGAGCTAGACACCAGGTAGCGTCCAGGAGGGAAGTACACGATGGCATTTTTGGTAGTTGAACCGTTGCACGCCGCTCCGCACCTCTTGCCGTCGTCGATTGCTCTTTGGATAGCTTGGGTCGAGTCCTATGATAGATTCTCATCAGAATCGCTATATGCATTAACTTGCTCTTCGAACTTACTCTCTGGCCAGTGGGATCAGCGCCGTAGTCGCTGACAACATTTCGGAAGACCTGAACCCAAAAGTCAGCAACCGCAAAGCTTTTCAGGCGTTTAGATTAATGCCAAGAACCTTATACGACGCATCATTTCCCCACGGGACTGTGCCTTTGTGGGCTATGCTTTCCATCCAGAAAGTGCCAGCCCGTTTTACAACAGGAGGAGAAGGGTCAGATGCCGCATTCAGCTCGGCCAATAACGCAGCAGCTCGTGTTGTCTCGTCCGTAATCTCTAGCAACTTTGGAGGAGCGTCATCGGCACGTTTCGACGCCTTCATTCCGCGCCTGAGTCTGGAAGTGCTGTGTTGCATCTTTGTAAGGCGCGCCTTGTTAAGTTCAGTCATCTTGGCAATTGCATCTCGGACAATGTGCCGTGCCGCTTCAATGTCGCTGGAAGATGCATTATGGCTGGCTACGAAGGGAGACAGCGAGGCCCGCGAAGAGGTAATTGAAGTTCGGCGTGCCACTTGAGGAGAGGCAGAGACAGAACCCGAGTAACCAACAAGACATTGGAAAATAAGGCACGCGCATAAGAGCGCAATGCGGGAGGTAGCCCACATCCCGTTGGCGGAGTACTAATGAAGCTAATGAACAACTCTTGTGGCGAGAGAGTTTGAGATTTCCGACTTTTGATCAAGACAAGGCCCTTCGATGCTCAAAGGACGGACGGGTGACTATTTCTTCCTAACGCTAACAGAAGCAGAGGCTATTCGATTATTATATACATGTTAGACTACGTTCAATATCGCAATGCATCTATATCGTGAAGCCAACCACCTCAGCGACTGTGCGCCTAGACGGCGACAATGACAGCGCCACAGACTTGTAGATGTTGCACAATGTAACTGCAGAGAGTCGCTGGGGGAGCATCGCGGTGTCATTCTGACGCCCGCTGATTGGTGGCGTCCTAAAAAGGCAGGACACGCCCACAGCTATCCACCCCCTGCATGTGTTCACAGTCGCATCAACCCATCATTTGAGCAGGCAGTCATACGGGCAAATCCATCATCTGAGAACATCACCATCCGGTCAAACAGGCATAAACCGGGCCGCACAGGAGCTAAGAATCTTGAGGACGAATGAAACCCCTTTCGTGATTGGCAATTCAGTACTTTAGCGCCAACATTTTGTGGAAGAGTTGGTAGGGTAGAAGTTTCAGGATCCGAACATGAACTCGTTGTACCACTTGCGACCTGTATAAAGAAGTCCTCTAGGTAGGCCTCGGGCTAGACAGTGCGTAATGTAAAGTGGAACAGAGAAATAATGGAAACAATTAGTGTACCGATTTAAAAGATTAATAAAATAACTGAAGCAATAAAGAATAAGTTATAGCTTAGTCTGAAAATATTTTTTGTAGAAAAGAAAAATGATATAAGGTAAGCTAGTAGGTGGTGTATAGCCTAGAGGGCCGTACACCATACACCGCCTGCTGACAGCTGTAGTAATATGACAGACATGAAGGCCTGTAACAAACACATACACTTTGCTTTACCATTGTTACTTTTACTACCCTACCTAAGGTTTCTATTACCAGAAAGATGGTGAAAAGAAATGAATATTGAAATATTAACATCATTTAGAATTAGGCCAGCCCCGCTCGCTTAGTCATAAACTATACCATTGCGTTATGCTACCACCACTATACTAGGTTAGTTGCCTCATACTGCTTAGAAACTGCTTACCTAGGTAGGTAGTAGATTATATAGGTATCTTTAACATCCTGATCATTTTACTTATTTTACTATGCCTTACATAAATGCATTATGCAGTAATGCTTTAACCTTTAGTTAAGCGGTATTTAACGTACCTAGAAATTTTAGCAAGCTAGACCAATACACGCCACAGAAACAGCCCTGGGAAGCCTACCACTGTAGCCGGAGCGCCCCTTTTAACAACCCCGGCTTAGTGTAAAGCCAACCAGACCAACTCAGCGCAACCAGCTGCTATTAGAAGCAACTTTCTTCAACCGTGGAGCTAGAAATTTAAGTATAGGACATGACAGATACCTGTTATTACCTAAACGACCCGAACTAATTGATCTAGACTGACGATCTCTACTATACTCAAAATAGCTTCTATATTATAGAGGCTGTAGCGGTTCTAAAAGGTGCAGTAGCGCATGAATATGATTGCATCTGAACCGGCCAGCTCTCAGCTCCATGACTGTTAGCCTCTAGGATGAGATTGCCACGATGATATATCTAGAACGGAGAAGCAGTCTGTATATAACCTAAGGGTCGGCCGTGATATGAGTTTAGAAACCTCTTGGCACAACAGCCACGTCCATAGCCCTTGCACCGTTTCTGACAAAGAGGAGTATAGTATACCTTTTGCATACAAACGTCGAAGAGTTGGCATAGAAGCCTCCAAGACTGGAGGTTTGGGGATCTGAAAATGGAATCCTTTATGCCATCTATGACCCAGAGGGCAGTGCACCCTTAGATAATAAACGGAAGATACTAGTTCAAATTAGTTTTTACGTATAAGGCATAAATAGTTTAAACTTTAAGCATAATGATTAACAGTGGTATAGTCGAAGAATTGTAGATGTTAAATGTTCGAGAGACGCAATTAACTACTCCCAATCCAGAGCGCTCGAGCGAGTTAACCAGTAAGGATCCGGTTAGACATGTGGTCAAATTAATAAGCGTAGTTATAAGCCTGACGGAAGTGAAGCAAGGGGAACCAGAATTTACATTGATCGCTATAGAAGCCAATATTTACGATTTCTTTGCTAGGCTAACTTAATGTCAAATTGCCAAACTACCAAAAGCAATACGGTATTATATAAAGGACAAGGAACAAGAGGCTTCATCTCGTAATCTTAGTCAGATTATTTGGCGGCACTTGGCACGCATTATGAATCATTGGCGTCTTATTGTTGAGGGATTTGTCAGAATCTTGGGTCAGGCTGCCCTGGTCAATTGCTTCGAAGCGTGTAAGTGTGAAGACTCACAGAAGCTAGAGACTTCTGATAGTGTTTGTGCAAGCTGTCCAAATGTCATTACTTGTTGTAACCATCATTATTTCGCTTGCTGCTCTGCGAATTATATGTTTCTACCCTCGAATAGGTCAGCCAATATGTATTAATCCACAGGCGTTGGGCCGGGGTAGTTATGTTACGGCCGCATATCTTTAGTTTTGGTTAAAGCCTCTAGTCATACAGGCAACCCTGGACACGACAGACCACTACTAGCCACTGAATTATTGAAGCCGTTACTGAGATGATATGCTACTGTTGGTAACTAGGACGACATGAAAGTCCTCCGCGCAGCCTCGTATGGGGAATTGTAACATGTTGGGCTAGAATATCGCCCTGCAACTCCTTAAAACGCACTCTTTCATACCAATTCCAAAAGAGACAAAGGGAAAGGAGCAAGAGCTATTGAGTTAGGTATAGGATGGCGGACTTGAACTTGAAGTACTGTTTGATATCAAATTCTCCGGGCATCTATTCGATACACAATATAGACCACATCAACCCGGAACATTAATACTGTTTGTTACCTGTCCAGGTGCTGGGGATACGTCTGTATTGACCCTGTCCAAAGGCTTACTAAGTTTTAGGCGGCTCTTTGGTTCCAGCCGTACATCACTAGTGGTATAAGGTCGAAACAACAGGGGGGTATGTGGGAAGGCTAAAGGCGGATCGTAGAATGGCCTGTCATGTGATTACCGTAACCACTTTCTTGAGAACAAAGAAAGTATTCTGTGTATTGGTAATAAGGACCTATTGAGAATTCTGGGATTCTCACGCAACGACGCATGTACATGACATGACAGGTCATACCTTGGCATCCTGACAGTACCAACTACGGTAAATCTCTGGTTCCGAGGGGCCGTAGCCAACCATAACGACTTAAACCAACAAGACACACAACTAAATAGCCTATTTCAAAGAAGCCAAGCTCTAATCAACAGGGTACGTAGTTAGATAGCCTATCTCGAAGACGCTCGGCTCAAATTGACGAGACGTGCGGTATACTTAGGTAGCCTATTCAAAGAAAGAAGCTAATTTGTTTAGTCTTCCATGGTCGTTTGGGATTATTCTATACTTCGCGTTAGTTTTCCTACTTAATGTAAGAAGCATCCTGCCAAATATTTTAATGACCTCTTCAATATCAGAACATGTCTTCCTTTTTCATCCAATAGACTCGAAAATTTCACACACCTAAGGTCCTAGCTGGACACTCGAATCAAAAAAAGAACTTTCGGTACCAGTCCAAACCTCCGCAACCTTCAGTATGCAGATTCAACGCGCCATATTACTCAGCTTTGCTGCTAGTGCTGCGTGCACACCGCTTGGTGAGTACTCTTCCGTGACTTTTCTTGCTCAACAAGCTAACTCCCCAAAGTATCCAAGAGCGTAGTTCTCACAGAAAATGGAGTGAAGCGAGACATCGAGGGTCCTCCTGACTGGAAAGATAAGCGAGAGATTCCTGGTCCTCCTGACTGGAAGGAAAAACAAGAGTCAGATGGACCCCCAAGCTGGAAGGGAAAGCGAGAGACGCAGGGCCCGCCTAGCTGGTAGGGCGGTCGATAGCGGCCCGGTTCTTCTGATCGGCCACTATTGGTTTGTTGGAATAGATCTAGGTGCAGGTACTGAACCATATAATCCTCCTGCCGGGTTCGTCGACGGATGTCAGATCATGGTCTTCAATAACGGCATTAATTACTCCTTATACGTTATATTGTCTAGTACCTAACCGTTATCTATGTCTTATATTATGTTGTACGGGTGCGGACAGCGTCTAAAAATATAGTACACGCAGACTAACCGAATAACATGAATATCCAATGTCTAACTCATCTTATATCACTCGCTATTCAGAGGAAGGGGAGCGCTCGTGTGTTAAGACTATCATAGAAATCGTCATTTAGTATATCAGCACACCCATTGTTCAATACGTATAACAAGGGCTTGAGTAGCAGGCCTTGGAACGCGCTTCAGATTACAATAATCCTTCTAAGGTCCTAAGAGTCCCTTGACCATTCTGAATAATCTCCGGAAATGGCTCTAGAATTCTAGGCCAATTTATATACAAAGAAGTCTGCAATCGGCGACTATAGTTACAAACTAGCCTTGCCCATTCTAGACGCTCTTGCAGCTAGCTATGCCTTGGAATGAAAGAAGGGCTGAAGTAGCTAGACTTCAACACTGAGACATGTTCGCTATATTAGAATCTAAGATCTCTGAGACTATCGGAACTAGTACGTATGACACAACAGGCGCCCTGAACCAGGCAGCGTAGAACGCTCAACGCCGCTCTCCCTGGCGCTTGATAGGGAGTACTTTGCTATCGGTGCATCGGCTGCTAAAGCACCGTATTGAAGGAAACGGAATTACCAAACCGTTGAGATGCTTTACTTGTTTTACTCATCATGATACTGCCATCGATTACTCTGCATTGTTTTTGTTTTAATAATATATTTCAAGTTTATGATCGAATTGTAGTACTCATACTTCAACCCTGGTTAATTGATGGTCTTCTGGTACGTCTGACCCCTTTTCGATTACTGCCATTATGCTTCCGCTTACTCTAGTCTCGCCCGTCTGGCTCGGGGAGATCCTGCCAAGAGTTGTATCTTGTGTAGCCACGATTCCGTTCCGTCGACCAGACTGTATCTGACCGAAATACAAATCTTCGGCGCAAGCTCGAAGGATTGAGTCAACAGCACTAGTTGGTCGGCTAAATTGCTTCTTTTTCGAAAGTAAAGCACTGGGTAAGTCATGTGAGGAACCGACGCTCCGTCATATCTAAAGTTTACGTGAAATTGGCTTTGCAGAGTCCGTCCGTACCAACCATTGGTCGTTACTATTTATCCTTCGGCCTTGGAAGTTTACTAGAGGTGTTCCAAGGGTTTCTTGAGCTGGAGCACTGCAACGCTGACTCTTAATCTTAACGACCGGGGCGATTCTATGTCCTTTGTTAATGAACGAAAGACATTCTCTTGAGTGCTAACACCGTGGGCTCCGCATCGTTGGGGTGGGAGAGAGAAATGTTGTCTTAGAGTTGTGTGACGTAGGCCGGCCGTCTTCTGTTGCATTTCATGACTCCTTTGATGTGGGACCGCCACTTGTTTGAAGAACGGGATCTTCGGGCCGGCATATCAAACCTGGTGCTGGGCTCGGGGTGGAAGGGAAAGCAGATAGAGGTGGTCAAAAGATGTTTGTTCTAGGCCTCGTACCCCTAGCTTGAATCCTAGACCTGGGGTGGGAATAGAACTGTTGATCCCGGCCAATGTTAAATTTGCCGCTCTAAACTACCCTCTCTGTATCCAAATTTCCAGCCTGATCTTAAAAATTAAGGCTATAAGTTAATAGTAGCCTATGCTTGCAACTTGGACCTCTCCGGCGTACCAAGTTCATACCGTTCCTCCGCCCCTGACTCCGCCCGACCTTGCTCGCGTGTATCTTTATCAAACAGCTCGTGGCTGTGGGCATGTTCTTGTGGGAGCTCCTTTAACGCTGTTTCGCCAGGAACCTCTATAGCTTGGGGTTCCACAGAGGCATCTATATCAGGGACATGATGCACTGAGCCTGGTTCACTCGCGGATTCGCCCGAGTTTCTCTCGGTTGAGCGACGGCGTAACCACCACGCCGTTGTTAGCAAAGCGGTAAATACCCAAATGCTAATCGCACCGACAAGGAGCGCCCAGATAGCAGTGCCATACCCGAACCAGGAGCGAATGAGCACACTAGATCGGGTTATCATAGCTAGGGAGAAGGTGCAACCCAAAGCGGCTATCGAAGAAGCGGTCGCGAGCCACGAGAGAACGATGGCGAAAACGAGGGGAATGAAGCAAGGCAGCGCTGCGGTGATCAAGACCAGAAACACAAGCACGGTGATAAGGGGATGTAACGCCATCAATGCCGGAGTAAGACGGGCGATGTATCCAAAAGGAATATAAGCGTCATGGCGCTTGAAGAACTGGTTTATATTACCTGTTGTGTAGTCATTTCCGCGATAACAAATTGGCAACTGGGTTGTCAAATCCGTACTCCTGCGACATCAGTTAATCAACCTACAGTTCTACACGAACTGGGGTAAGGATTTGGACTCACTCTGTATCGCTAGGTGTCCAGTTGATGCAGTAGCCGAACGTGCCCAGTATTAATACTGGATTGTCGCCGTTGTACGATAAGCCGCCGTTCCTCACACTGAATAACGCCATGTCAACGACGGCAGGTGCCGTCACGTCGACAACGAGGAACAAAGCCAAAGAGAGTGCAATAAGGACGAAACTTAGTGGAAAGAGTATGCTGCGTGCCGACATTCCGCGCGCGCTTGCACGTCTTTTGTACCATGGCTGTAACGACCCAGTCTCGCCCTTGGGCGCCGCCATGATCTTCGGGAGGTCTGTAATGAGATGAGTATGTATGTCTCGATAGACTACCTAGTTGTGATAGTTGCGCCGAACTCTTAGGTATTTTATTTTTGAATGTCTAGATCATGTAAGAAGCTGGCAGAGAAATTTATAATGGAAAAACAAGACTATGTAGGAACCAAGGGCACACAGCATCGATTGAGATTGAGGAAGGGTGATGTCACGGCGGTCATGATAGGTGGCTATGCGGTCTACCAATTGACCTTACAATTTATAACTTATTAATATGATTGGCCGTAAGCGGCTGTATGCGCCGCTGACTGGCGTACAGGAACCCCCATCTTTTAGATGATTTGTCCTGATGAGGACACCTGTCTTGCTTTTGTCATACAGTTATGAGTCGCCAAGTTGTTGAGCATAGGCAGACTCCTGAGCGAGCTTTTGACCGCAACCGTGAAGAGAGCTGACCGGTGCCTCGGAAGTGGGAAGATCTGCCAATTAGCTATGAGTACCTAGGTAATCATCCAATCAGATTTAACCTTTAGACCGTATTAAACTGAGAAACGCAGCCGTAAGCCACCCTCCAACCCTCCAGTCCTAGAGGCCCCCAAACCAACTCCCCGAATGCAGCATGCATCGCCCCGAATGAGTTGTGGCTGAAACGGCTATAGGTGGGGGGCTAGGATCGACTTTACGGCGCAACGGCTAGACCTAGGTAATCATTAACTATAATTTGCCTGGCTCACCTCGTTCATACTGCTGACCTAGTCGTTTACTCTTAGATTTCTTGGCTGATTAAAGATTGTGGAAACGAAAAAATGCCGTTAATTCCATGTTGGAATTAACGGTATATATCCACTTCTCCGCGACAAAGATCCTCATCTCTTTTCTGCTGGTTCTGTCGCAACTCTCGGGTCCTAGCGGGATCAACCATACACTGTTCGTATAGGTGACAACCATGGCTTTTGAGAAGAAGGAATTTTCTAGGCTTTCGTTCGATGGTTCGTCAATCATAAGTGACAACGATAATGAGTCTATGGTGGCTCTTCTTGGCGAGCGCGGGCTGTCGTCCCCATCTCGCTGTCACAGGGCTGCCCTCGTCCTCCGTATCACCTTGGTGTGTCACGGCCTTCGTTTTCACCTCTTTAATAATTTACGCTAGTTTCATTACCTACATAGAATATTTTATGGAACCTACCGATTTTAGTGACTGCAGCTTGAGTGACACGGTTGGAGAGGTCCGCGCTAAGGGCTGCGTCTTTGACCCTATGGGATGGGCTTGGGTGTGCCCGGAGTGCTTTAACTGCGAAATAGTCGAAGAGTACTTGGGCCGGGGTAACTTCACATTTCATACAGACCTAAATCTCACATCCGAGTCGATAGTCCCCATGGACATAATCTTCCAGGGCGATTGCCCCAAATTGTTCACTCAGAAATTGTATCACCTTGTCAACTGTACTGTAGGTCTGATCCGGATTCGTTATTTCAGTATCTAATATTTTGGTGATATTGACTACCTAAATACTACAGTATATGTAGAAAAGAATGCACAAAGCAGTTGTTGAGGGACTGTCTGTTGATAGCTATTCAATATCGTCGCATCATACGAGATCCTGCGAGCAGGCTCTACTAAGAAATGTTTTGCACGAAGACATCGAATGCGCCCCTGACATGGTCTGTCCGACTGTGGTTCGGGCTACATGGACGTCTTGAAGGAAGTGGTAGGATTGACATGTTTGTCTTAAAACTATTACTTTCTGTCATTGGACGGAAACTTCTTTCCCAACATGCCACTCAGGCTTCTCGATAAGTACCTGGGTAGTAGGTACTTACTTAGCCCAGTTGGCCTAGACATTCCTGTGGTGGCAGCGGTTACAAGCGGCTATGTTCCTATTTTGTTTTTGTTTTTTTTTCTATTGCAAACGCAAAATATTAGCGTATAGTTTTACTGAAGGCTAGATGACCCTTTTATTATTCAGAAAACCTAAACTACTCCCAACGAGGCAGGGTTGATACATCCCCCGTATCGTTTTCCTTGGAACGCTTCCAAAATATTAGTGAGTGAGTTTTAATTTTGGAATAGAAATACTTAGTGAATAGGTCTCTCGAAAATAAAATAAAAAATATTCCTCAGCTGCTTTGTGGCTTCATGTCAGCTTATCTTAATTTATGCAGTGTAACAACTAGCGTTAGTCTGGGCTTTAACACGTCGGCAGTTGGGGCGGTCTCTTCGCTATATTTTTTGCAAGAAAGCAAGGGATAATATACTCAGCGGTCGTTATTATAGGCGGTACGGACCGGACCGGGGCCTCTAGCTTGAGTGATAATGCCTCCGAATAAATATGTAAGTAATACCCAGGCCGAGTAATAAATGATTGGCTCTGAACGGATGCTTTTATTGTCGTTATAGTATATATAACTCTCATTGTCGAGACGCAAAACCAAACACGATCAAGAAGGAATGGCACCTAACATATGAAAGCAATAGCACTGCAGATGACGGTTTCGACTATAGTGAGCCTAGTGTCAGATGAAGCATTGTGATTTCAATTGTTAGATAATGTACTCGGGATGAAAAAGAAAGGTTCTGTGGCCGATTACCAACTTGCATCTACTTATTAGCTCATCGTTCATCCATTGCGAATATGGTAAACGAACTCTTCAACAAGATCCCCTCCTTCCCCGCTATATTATTTTGTCGCGGAGATGTGGATCCTATAGAATGAAGCTATTCCTAAGGGGAGATCTTCGGACCCTATAGTCACGTGATCCACACCGCTATATAAGGTGATCTGCTCAAATAGACTGACGGAGATCACACACATCAATAGACCACTTAATAGAGCACTATTCGTACCCTGTAAGAAGCGCTTCTCCGTCACATATTTTCTCCTTGTGAATAGGCATCCTAAACAAACAATGCAATATGTCAAATAGTGCGGAATTGTTCGCTTTTTCGTCACACGTATCTAAGGTTAGTTTCGATTGCTCGGCTTGCCTTGCTTCATTAAAATAGAATCCACTCCTCGTTCGCTACTAACTTAGGCACTCATTCAATTTCATGAAACAATAGACAAAGGGGTTTAATTTATTATAAAATACATGCATGAGAGTTCCTGGTTATTGAAAGCCTGGCTGGCGATGAATGCGAGCGAACAGGGACAGTTATATCAATGCTTTGAGATAATGGACCTAGATATATCAAGTTGATGAGCAAGCCCGAATATGAAGATCAATTATTTGTTAATGTCATGTCCCCAGAGAGGATCAGTTACTCTGGCCGCTTCCCCGTGAGATTCAATTACAAACAAGCATGGGCACAATGTCTGTGACAACTCAAGAATGTCCTTTCCCACAACCCAGACGCACAGCGCCCCTTATCACCACTATAATGGTAATGCTAAATATGAAGCTGTCGATAGCGCATCTGCTTGCGCGCTCATTGTCGTGTCAAAATGCACCTCGTTACCATTAGTCAGCTATGATCCACCCTCCAGCTCCATGCATAACGCCAAAGGGAATAGGAGAAGTGATCATGACGGGGGACAAAGCAATAGCGGGGAGGGTGCCATACGCTCTATATGGGGTGAATCAATACTTTAAGTCTCAGTATTCAATTCAGTTAATCAGCCCCCGTTACAGTACCAAGAATACCGACTATGTGAGGTAGGTTGTGATTTGTAATCTCCGGTTGCCGACGGTGTGTGTTGTGTATATTGGCCAAGAATTCCTGTGTCATTTCCGGAGACTATTTAGGAGAATAGTCAAAGGACCTTTGGTGCCTGGGAAGATTATTCGTAATTCGAGTATACTACTCCAAGCCATACCTAATAACGATCCGTTGAGGGCGATTACCCATTCGTGAATAATCTTCTGCAAAGATGGAGATAAATAGGGAGCTAGCCGTAGGGTAGCGACGCACGGAAGATGGCATGAGAAGCATCCGGTAAGTCGTTTATATTAACTCGTTGTCATGTTGTCAACCTCCCGTAGGGCTCGTGTGAATATTCCGGTGTTACTCCTACAGCCGGAGAGCTGGTATGCCTCCGAACCGTCGGGATGGTCAGGGCTCCTGAATGCATTTCTGTATGGGCTGTTATTATATGCACCATATTCGCTCCGATGCATAAACCATCGGACGACCGGCCATAGAGCGGGTATTGTCCCAAATATAATGATCAAGTCCATCTAGTCATATGTCAGTAGAGTAACACGCCCGTACGAACTATTTCCTTGATGGGCCATCCAATCACTCGTACCTCCGCACTTGGAGAAGTTATTAGCCTATCGCCGACGATGATTTTCATGGTTAGACTCACGTGTACCATAGCGTCACGGGAGCCCATGCCCATGTTATATCAACATGATCTGAGTTCTTGATTGTGACTATCTTCACGATTGTTGCGACGGCACCGCTAATACAGCGGTCAGCGATGAAAGTCTAGAGGAATGTATGATTAAGGCAACGCACAAGGCAGCGCCTCCCATCAAACCGCATAAGCTGATCTTCATCTTTAGATTAATGTTGAGCTTCCTAATGATCAAGGTCGGAAGGATAGCAACGAGGAAATCTATGAATGCGTTGTACCCTGACTGTATATCCGCGACTATAATTCTTTAATCCGTATTAGCCGGAGCACCGGGTGGTCGTGAATATAATAGAAGGGCTCACTGAAAGCTATAATCGATACATTTGCCTTTTATGTTAGGGTCCCATTGCGCGGCTGGGGGGACACAATAGCAGACGATGATCACGATAGCAAAGATATTCAGGGCGACTAAAACAACACAGAGCGCCCATGCGGTGACTATATGGCGTTTAGTCGCAACTATGCCCATGAGTCGGATCAGGAAGACGATGACAGAGAGCTTGGCGAAAGTCGACGCGGCGATTGAAAACACGGGCGCTATGATCGTGTATTTGACCGCCAGGGATCTAGTTACCGGGTCGTGGATAGAGTCGATATGGGTGCCGACGCCGTACCGAACGCTGATGGTGACGAGTGCGGAGGATGTGATTGCGGAAGCCTGGGATTCATTCGCCAATTAATTCATCACTTTCGACAGAAACTAAAAAATGGAGAATTTTAGAGCCAGTTTGGCTTGCCTACCGCGGCCAAAGCCATCAATAAGTCATCCCAACCGGGGCGGTCCAGAAGGAACACTCTTCCCCATATTCGAATCAAGCACATCAAGATGATTAGCGCGCCCAATGTCCATGAAACAGCATTGATCGTTGCCGGGTAATCTGTCGTGGGCATCGTCTCTTAGGGCGTTTAGGATATGAAGTGATCTCGCAATAACAGACGATATATGCGGCCAAAACGTGTAGAAGAGCGTTCATGGACAGTGAGTGTCCTTGATCTGCCCTGTCGTTGTCGACCCACCATTTTAATGCAGGCCCTAGTTGGTATCACGAACACCGTACACGGCGCGATATGTGAGCTCGGCGCCGAATACTTCTTCTTTTGGTTATTATGTATTGTGTTTTGGGATGGGGGGCGAAACACTCGTCAGCACGGAACATAGGCTATCCAAAGTTTAGGAGTGGGTCGTCTGTTGCTGCGGTACGTGCGGCCGACATACCCTGGCCTAATTCTTGGAGGCATCCGGTTGTAGAAAGTACATGCCCTACGAATGACCACAAGTGATGCAAGTCAGCAATAGTGATCTACGCGCGGCGCGATGGTCTTGACGTATCAGAATCTTTGATAGGAGCAAAGCGTCTTACCTTGGCTCTCCAACGCCGGTAAATGTCCGGGACCGATACCGACCGAGCCTTGCCATTACGGAACATTAGTGAGATTTGTTATGAATTGATGGTTACACAGCATTGCAAGTCTTACCAACGGTGAAAATCCTTCCCAAACTTAATCCCTTGCGCCATTTCGTAAAGTTACCCACCCCACTGATCAAATACGACAATTTAGGTGCTCTAACTTATTCACAATCTATCTTTCTAGCACTATATCAAAGGGGTTCCCAGCGTTGATTGCCCAGACTCTCCCGACGTAGGACCAAACCGAAAAGATAGTCTTTCGAGTTACTTCCTCGTTCCCCCATTTTATGCTTGAGGATAGTATCTCAAGCCATGGTCACCCACCCTACCCGGACGGATGCCGTGGAGGCTGCATCTGCCATCATTGACTCTTTACGAAAAGGTGACGGAGAGTTTATGAGTGAGACGGAAAGGATCCAAATCCTGCACAAAGCGAAGGAGCTCTCTATGCTACTGGAAAAGCCCGAGGATGGTCTGATAAAGTTGGTATTTGCTGTGCGTCAAACTGTCTACTCATACCTACCCTTCCGTCCCTTCGCCTCTAATTATTATTTTTAATCAGCCATCACAAGTGATGTCCATGCGTGTTTGCGTCGACTTGGGCATCTTTCCCATTTTATCAGAGAAACCCGAGACGTCGGCGGAGGAGCTATCGGCGAGGACAGGAGCTGATGAGACCCTAATCAGTAGGTCAACGCTACGGTAAGAATAATTGAACATTAGAAAATAATGAATCTTAGGACGCCTACTCCGGATCCTTACAGCCACCTCTCTAGTTGTAGAGAGAGGAGTAGGTTTGTACGGGCCCAACAAATGGACAGAGAAGCTAGCGACTAGAACTACTGCGGCGATGATTAAGTGGAAGTAAGAAACCACGGCACAGTAAATGCTGTCTTTTTTGTCTTTCGTCGCTGATCACTGTGCCTGTTCAGTTGCGATCTTAGCTTACATTGCCTCGGTCACGCCGCAGCGTGGTTTAAAGAGGTGGGCTATAAGAATCCCCAGGATCCTAAGGCCGTCCCATTCCAGCGGGCGTTCAACGCTGGAGGGGTTGATATCTACCCCTGGCTTACCATGCCGGAGAACGAGCAGTACTGGAACAACGCAAACGAGTTCTTTGAGGGAGATAGAGGTAGTCGCCCATCGTGGACCACGTGGTTTCCTGTCCGCGAGAAGCTACTCTCCGGGCTGAGAGTAGAGGAAGGCGGCCCACTCCTGGTCGACGTCGCTGGAGGCCGAGGACACGACATTTCGGAGTTTGAGAAGCAGTTTCCCGATGTTCCTGGGCGGCTAGTTCTTCAAGACCAGCAATTTGTCTTGGATAGTGCTGTATCGTTGTCGCCACGTGTAGAGAAGCGTGTAATTGACTTCTGGGAAGATGTTCCAGTTCGAGGTTCGTTTCCTACTCTTGCGCATCCATCGAGGCCGCGACACAAGTGGCAATGGTGCCACGCTCTTAAACTACATTTCATTATTGAAATTTTAGCTTTTGATTTACTCATCCTCAATTGCTAACACTGCTTTCTAGATTCACGAATTTACTTCATGAAGTTCATAATGCATGATTTCAACGATGAGCAATGTGTCCAGATCCTGAAAAATGTTGCTGGTGCTATGAAGAAAGGGTATTCACAACTGGTGATCAGTGATTTTATCCTCCCAGACGCAAACTGTCCGGAGCTACCGGCCCAGTGGGATTTGATAATGATGTCAGTCATGGCTGGTGTGGAGAGGACGGAGTCACAGTGGGTGTCTTTGCTAGATCTCGCTGGCCTCCGTATTGAAGGGCTCTACCAGCCTCCCGGAGACGGTCAGGGGATCATCGTAGCAATTTTGGCGTGAGGGCTATCAGGATATCCGACATGTGATTGACGGCCTATGCTTATTAAGTAGTTTGACTTCTAGAGATCAGAGGAAGATTACTGGCCGGCCGCAGTTGGTTAGAAGTATTTGGGTTAAGACTTAATCTTATAAATTCTATTGTTCCCCTTAGTCTCCGCCAGCGTCCTTGGGAAGATTTAGGTCCTTATTTAAATACAGCCGTACCATCTAATGATGCTAGCACTTGATAATGTTGTTCTTTGTTGTACTCTCTTGTCACGGGTCTATGCTTACAAGGTATTGTAGGGCATGAGCATCCATGGGCGTGTTACCCGATAGAGATAAATAATGACCTACTTGCAGGCTAGCGATTTTTATTTTTTCCCCTAATTTTTCCTTTTCGTCGCATGTATAGGGACAGCGTATTAGGGGTTTGTACCTAGCTGTGATGGAAGTTTGGTCTCATGATAGAGTGTTTTTCGTTTGGTCCCTCTTCCCGGGTAAGTTGGGCTAAACAGGGAGCTTTGGTGGGGGTGTAAAGCTACTTAGGTAAGAAGTACTTACGTATTGTAGCTACCCCTCATGGGTACTTACTTAAGTACCTACCCCAAAATGTCAGCAGCCCTCAACATCAGCTTGCGCATGACAACCATCACAGTCACCACCACCATCACTTCAGGGTTCTCGACCTATCATTCCCTTGCATTAGCCTCCCGCCACCAGCCGGGCTGCATGCGTGGGACAATGTCAACAAATATGCCATATTCGTTGCGGTTTAAACGTTAATTCCTCTTTTAGACGACGCGATTCCGAGTGATCCGCGTGACCCGGAGACCCATCGTGAGAATACGAGTGCGACCACCTCATACCGGTTGTATTATACCTCTTCGATCCTGCTCCCCATAGCCTAGAAGAACACGAGGAGAAGATTAGAAACACATTAGAACAACATGTTAGTACTTGCGACACGCCTACGGGGTGTGGTTCTTCCCTATCGTCGCTTACATGTATGCGCCCTGTTAGGATCGAGCCACCGCAACGGTTACGTCGAGCTGTGCATAGTAACGATGCCTCGCTGGTTAAGCGCATCATCAACAGTCATCCCGACCTCATTCACAACCCCGACCACTCCGCCGACGGCCTCTCCAACTCGAATCTTCATCTTGCCGCTAGCCTGGGACATCTACAGGTCTGCAAGATCCTCGTTGCTCTTGACCATGAGAAGCCAACGCCTGCCCTCAATGACAACCACCAGACCGCTCTGATGCTCGCTGCTGGTGCAGGCCACACCGAAGTCGTTCACTTTCTGGCCGAGAACAACCCCGCCACCATCTTACGTCGTGATATACGAGGCAAAGACGCTATTATGGAGGCTAGCAAGGGCGGTCACGATACCGTTCTCCAAATCCTCCTCACATATGTGCCTGGGGGTGCTGAGTTGGCTGTCAAGAATGCCGACATTGACGGCAATACCGCCCTCCATTTCGCCAGCAGCAACGGACACCTACTCGTCTTACGTACTCTTCTCGCCGCTGGTGCCGACGCCGATAGGAAGAATATCTGGAGCTGGAGCGCCATCGCCTACAGCGCGACTGTGCAGGTTGAGGTGTATCTTAAGAACCTCGTGGCTGAGGTCGAGAAGCGAAGACGTGCCAAGCACGAGACCGAAGAGGGGCGAAAAGGCGGCGCAGTAAGACTCGTTGATCAAGATACGACCTCCTCGGGTTGATTAAATGATGAGTGGGAGATATCCACTTCTATTTCTCTTCCAAGTACCCATCCTGGCATGTGGGCACTTTATCACCGTACTCGCTCAGGGCCGTTTGCCGGGTTATTGTGTCAATTGAGATGTTGAAATGTTGCCTCTTCTCTATTTCGGCTATGTATATTGACTATACGGTGAGCTCGTCGCGGAACTCCTTGCACCCTGATCCCCGTTCGAAAGATAGAGGCTAGACCCGATCCTAGCATAGACTTCCGCTGAGATGCTCACCTACGGGGTTATCATCGAGATGCCCCATAGTGGTCCCACCATCTATCTGTTTGGTCGGCGGCTCTGCCGAGGATTGGTAGACTTCGCAAACAACCCTTACCCGGACATATGTGGCTCGTGAGCTTCACCGCCGTATCTGGAAGCAGCCACGCAAATCAACATGCTAAGGTTCCCGGATTGGTGCCGGGATACGTAGGTATCTAGCCACTTCAAATCGGTTACTAGGCTTTAAGCTGTGCGAGGTGTGTAGTGTCGTCTACTTAGATCTAGGTGCTTTGGATGCGTGGGTGTGGAGCTGTCAGTCTGCCAGATTTCCTCGGTCTACCTGTTTGCTTTGACTTGGATGGTATTGATCCCGTGTGCTGCCCGTGCACGGCCGCTACGGCGCGATGATTCACATACAATAGATCCATTCTTTAGGCTGCAGCTCAATTGGGCACTCGTCCCAATCCACCGGGTCCGGCCAACCTATGCCATTGATGGCCCTTATTCGGGGGAACAGTCAAAATGCCATCATTAGATCACAATAAGGCCCGAGAGGCTGTTTGCCACACAACTCTACAAACTTCGGTTACACCCAATGTTACAAGCTACTCTTCAGTTTCTACACTATGGTGATTGTGGGGGTCGGCGCATTCATTCCCTTGGTCACACTGAGCTATTGCCGATTACCCAATTGATTGACTTTATTCGACTCTACTCGTCAAGCCACGAGAGCCCATAGTGAAGCATGGCATGGAAGCTGGGGAGCAACCTTCCAAGACTGCCCCCTCCCTCTCTATTAATTTGTGCCCTCTGGTTCTCTCCTCTTCCCCTCTAGAGTTCTTCATCTCTTCCATGATCTCCAAGAGACTCATCACAAACCAACCGTTGCCCAACTTAGTTCTTATCTCTTCACCCTTGCACTGACCCATATTGGTCCCAAGCGCCAACACACTATTCATCTCATCGTCGCGCCTTAAAACGCGACCTGCCTCTGCGGAAGCGCACACGCAGACCCTACCATTGACAGCTCGTGCACCAGCCGAGTTGCCGGTTGACTATCACACAACGTGGATTCCCAAGGTCATCAATTAGGTCCTTTGGAGTTTCCTTACCCCGCCACAAAGCTCGTCATAGGGCAGTACCTCTGGGAGCACCCGACTAGTTGCTCGTGGGCCTGTCTAGTTATCGGCTCATTCTACGACGACGAGGACCGTGAGATCTGGCGCCTCGAGCTTCTCTCGGGAGAGAGAAGCAACGAGGACTCAAGTTCTGAACTCAACCCCGATTTCGAGCTTCAAGTTTTGGAAACACACACACGTGGAAGTGGTAAGTCTATAACCCGTCCTTTCACAGCTCAACTCCTCCTTTGCACATAGAAGCCCAATATTGTATTTGCACAAGCCTAGTCCTCATTAATCTTCTTTTTACTCCACCCGTATAATTGTGCTAAATTCTCTTCCTAGACAACTTCACAGCCACATATCAAGATCTAAACTTTACTGAAGACGGCTACCTACTTCTCACCGTCGACACACATATCGACATTGTCTCGTACCCATTTCTGCAAAAAACAGACATTACACCATTTATCCACGTCGAGACAACCTTGGGAGTTAACTCTCACGTATCATTCGATTACCCATCTACTAATCCCTTCGCTACCATGGCTGGACGCGGCGGATGGAACCCACAGTTTGGCTGGGATAACGAAGGCTGCGCTCCGGGTACCGCCCCAGGTTATGCCGGTTCTGTCCCTCCTGCGCCTTTCGGAGGACTAGGAACGAACTCTATGATGAATACGGGCGCCTACGGTTTCCCAGGAGCATACCAGTCGACAGGATTTCCCCAGGCACAAGTGCAAGTGCCCGGCTATCCGTGGCCGCAGTATGGATACAACGGCGCTAATAATTACTACCCGAACCAACGTATTCCGCAACCTCACCCTCGCGTCAGCCCCGATGTTCCCGGTATGAACATGGTGAATTCCACAGGTGGTGCGGGCTGCGAGCCTGGCTACAACTACATATTCCACGACGAACACACCAAGATCCACGTCTTCAAGACAACAGAGCCTCCCTGGAGAGCCCCTCTCATGAACTACACTTTCTCCAAGTTTCAAGTGCCGACCAACACGAAAATCTCGGAGCTTATGTACCGATTCGGCGCTTGTAACCCGGACCCCAGGTTGAACAGAATTACGGAAGTCATCGAGGGAGGTGCCGGTAAGTGGTACCGTGGCATGATATTCCAGGGAGATCAAGAACTTGATTGCCAGAAAACACTGAAACAAATCGGTTGGGATCGCTCTCGTTCCGGCCGAGAGAAGGCTGTGGTCTGGTTATGGATCACTAAGGACTAATTATTGATGAACTATCTATTGGGTCGGATTATCGGGAGGAAGCAGAGGACTCATGTTGGACGAAAGCGACTTCAGAATGAACCTTATGATGTGCGATATGGCGATATGGCGGGGACGGGAAAGGGCGTTGAGTCGATTTTGTGTTTTGGCGTTGGTTGCTCAATATTATTATGATTAGCGAACTGGACGTGTTGTGGGACGGATGATGGATTGTGTAGCTTGTTGTTTTCCTCCCTTGTTTACCTCCTCCCTGAGAGGCGCTGGAGTTGGACACCAGGCCGCGCGGCCAGGTTTTACGTGTTACGAGATGTGTATGTGAAGCGTCAGGTTGTGTTGTCGCGATGATTTTTCTCTAGCATATTTAGATAGCGAACTGAACTTAAATAACCATTTCCGGGCGTTGATTCAGCATATGAACTGTGAAATATTTGTCGTTTTTTTTATGTCTCGTCTAGGCTACCGCTTATATCGAGAGCAATATGGCGTAACCGCCCCGTCACGCGAAATTTCTCTCCCTGCTTTATTTTTCTATACTAGTACTCTATCATCGACATTATGCAAGGGGGTCACTACGACCGTAGCAGCTATCTATCCCGTGACTCTGCTGATACAGGATGCTTCCCATTGTTTTTCTGCACGTGGCCGCGATATCGTGGCACGAACACCGGCTTCGACGGGTATAAGGGGACGAGCAGCTCTGAGAAGTCGAATCCGAATCTAAAGGACTCTTCAAACCCGAGCTCATCCATCTCTAACTTATTCTCAATACGCTACGATCCCCCGCCTCGAGGTGTATCGTTATCCCAAGCCCCCGAGTCTACTAGTAGGTGTGTGAAACCCGTTTTCTGTTTCCATGAATATTGAAGGTCTGGGTGAGACGTTTGAATCACAGAGCACTTCTAACTGTCAAGTTGAAAGATCCTATCCTGCCTGCCATGTGTGGATATAGTAACATCTACTATTCCTGCGGTTGCTTCAACTCAAGTTAATCATTTCTTACCAAGTTCTACATAACACTTACCCACAAACCCTTCTTCCAGAGGCAGAAACTTGAAATTTGTTGGTGCTGAGGTCTGACGTTGTCGTAGCAGTGCGGTATTGCAACGCTGAGTGCGGCGGTGAACATAAACAAGGCGACGACCAGCGCCTCGGTTACCCGTGTCCGCGGCACCAGCATCGCCGGTCTCCAAACCGTCAACACCGAGGCACACACCGCGGAATCCACTACGTGATCCATAACTGACATATAATCCCCTGATGTGTCTGATCAGCGACACTTTCTATTCCTGCGGCTGTCCCTGGGCCCCCGAAATCGTCGTCAAATCAGTGAAGTGCGTAGACTATCCCTGGTGCGGCGCATATTCGAAGGGCGAGGACAGGCTCCTCTCCTACCCGTGCAACGCGCACCTACATCCGCCTCCCGACGACCCATCATCCCCATTGTCGCCACTGTCGTAACCGCAGAATTCCTCGAAGGGGAAAAGGCCGTTTCTCGCCCGCCATGTGTACACTATCCCTTACCGTCTATTCATGCGGCTGTCACACGAGTGTGCCAAACAACTTGCACTGCGAATCCTACCCCGTCTGTGGAGGACACGTATGGATCGATGACGTGCCTTGTAACCGCCCGTGTCCCCAGCACGAAGATGCGGCGCGCCGACGACGGAGAAAGGAACGGTCCAAGAGCCGCTGTACGGTTCAGTAATTGAACTATGTCTCTCGTTCTTGAATAACATTACTCGTTTTTGGTGTCATCAATAGGATGAACTATAACGGGGTTCTCCTTACTGTTGTCTCTTAACAACCTCTCTTCTCTCTTAGACACTCATTCACTTGTGCGCAGCTAGTTACCCGCTTGAACGGAAACGGAGGAGATTTCGGATAAACTGCTAAATTGCTACTATATGCCGTTCGCTTAATGGATTAGCTACCATATATTATTAATACACTCGTTTTACCTTTTGACTTTTTAGTTTTATGCGACTAGTTGGTTCTCCTACTTTCCAGATGATGATCTTGGGCTTGCCTACTGAGGATAATGCATGAGACTTTAACGAACACTGTGTCGCTGGTCCTGTGTTTGCCTAGTCGCGTGCGTGTATAATTTGACGAATTTACAACACATCCATGTCCCGGAGGTCCGGGTACCCCCGGGAGTTTAATGCCTGGTGGATAATTAGACGCCGAACTCCTAGCTCTCAGGGCTCAACACGTATTAGGGTCTAAAACTTTTGGCATCTTATTTATTAAATGTCCTTGTTTTATTTACAATTGAGGAGGGACGACGAGGTAAAAACTAGGGGTATTGGGTTGCATTTTTTGTCGCTGTATTGTTATTACCCGATTAGGAAGGCCTTTTCTTCTCTTTGGTTAGCGTTAATCTGACCCCGGTCCATGGATGTGGCTTGTGCACGCGCTATAGTCAGCCACCCAAGTGGCTAGTCAACCAATCAGTCAGTTAACCAGACCCAGTCAGTAGTCAACTAGACCCCCTGCCGCTCGCGGCAGTCAATTGCAATCCATTGGGGCCACTAGTATAGTCACTGGCGCAGTTCCTAAAAACAAGGGTTTTTGTGCCCCAGAAAGGAGGGGCCTCTAGTTTTTACTTTGATGTGACCTTACTATATACTGAGTTAATATGGTATATCTGTTCAATACACACATTTTTTACACAACCCCCAGAGAGCACCTATCATACTTCGTCGTACCTCCCTAATTGAAAAACATGGGTATTTATGGGGCTGTGTATGTTCTAGTGCTGTAATTGGGTAAGTAAGTGGACACTCTGTTGCGGGGATGTGAGACAGTCATAGTCGAATTACATTCACTGCTTTTTTAGCCCCGCCGCAAGTTACTAGCTTATCGCTACGTGAGAATGTTAGAGATAGCCTGGTATTAAGCAATACATCTCGTTTTAACAAAATATTTGTTGAAAACGATTAGAATTCATGGTTGGCATTATTATAATTCCCTTTCAATGATTTTTGTGAAGGATGAAAAACGGATTTAATTCGCTAATGCTAACAGAGCCTCGGTTCGACTCGTGGGCACTCACGTCAGGTTAGGAACAACTTGTGCTGTGCTTGCATCTGTTCTTGGGTTTGAATACTACGTACGTAACATCCCCCGTTTAAATGGCACATGTATTTAGCACTACAAGACCCGGAGATAGACGGAAATTGTCGTATTCGCACAACTTGTCGTGTTTTCTCAGAAACACTTATGTGAATGATATTCAGCATCAAATTAAATAGGTTAATACACTTTGTGTTTATATCATAATGCTATCAGCTGCGCTTGACGGTCAGCAGTTTGGGTATGCTGAAGTCACCATGCAGCTGCTAAGACGAAAACATCGTACAGGAGAGGCGAAGCAGTGGCAGAAGCGTCTGGAACGCCCCGAATGTCCGTAGATGAGGGATGCTGATATTGGATGGGTGGCATAGGACAGCTGTTGTGTTATGTTATGCACACTAAGCTCAACTTCAATCCTGGATGCAACCTAGTATGTGGCTGCGCACTTAGGCACCTTCTAATTGCGCTCAACAAGGGAAAACCCCTTGGATAAGGGAAGGTGCGCCTGCGCATTGTTCTGAAAAATCTAATGAGGCTATTTCCTAACTTCAAAATAAAACAAGAAACAAAAAAAAACATTTGACTATTGTCGAGCTATACGTCTCTACTACAGATCAGGATACCACAGGGCCTTATCCCTACGGCCTAGCTGAAGTAGCTGCCTGCTGCTGCGAGCTCTATGCCATAGCTATCCCGGCCGGATCTCGTGATGTCTTCCAAAATGAAGAACTACACGTGTCATGACCTGAGTATAAGACTGCTGAATGAACATTTGGGGGTCCAGAGTGTTAAAGAGGATGGGTTGGTGGATGTGGGTGGGCAAGAGGAAGGGCAGGTGCTTTTTCGATGGTTGGCTGGTGGCGAATGACCAAGAGTCGCTAGCTACTTGCTAGTTTACAGAATTGATATAGTAGTTGTTGACGACACGCGTGTCAAGCTCTGGATGGTTATTTCATATTGGAATGATTATTTTGAGGAACGACTACTTTGATAACAGGCCGGCCCCGTGGAGCTGCGATTATTAGAGCAAATGGAGGAGGGATTGAGTGTCTGCCGACTGTGTGATGGTAAATTACCTTACGTGTCTGCCAGAACCGTGTCAGAACGGCAACCATGTCAATAAGTAGTTTTATGTATGTACCGGACGGGAAAATGGACTTAATATATCATAAACCTTGATGCTGACCAGGCCGCTGCCTTGTGTGGAATTAAACTTCCAGGGGTATAGCATTATGAGAGGCGTAAGCTTTTCAGCAAGAATTGATTCGCATAGTGGTATGCCACGAGCAGCACACAACGGTGGAAAGTCTCAGGGGACACACGGAGCACCCAATGTATATGCCATCACAGGAAGCACAGAGGTTTTACCAAGCGGCCCAAGAGCTAGCAGCAAGCAAGGTCCCGTTTATAGAAGCGGTCAAGATGATGCTAGCAACATAACGCAATTATCGCAACAAGGCAGACATATATAGACCATACCGGAACCATAGTGGCGTTGTCTGCCTCGGAGTATGCATGGTGAATAGTAACTTACAATGAAGTGCTCGTTCCAATCTAAAGGCATGAGGTCTACTGCATCTGATACATCATAAGTAGTATTTAATGAGAAGTAATTTCACGTGCTACGGTACACCCAGAAAAGTATAAATAGATCTCAGTCTCCCAATATGGACAGATAACTTTAGCTTAACTGAGATATACAAGATATAAATAGATATACATATAGCATTAGGATAGTGGTTAAGAAGACCGAAAACGAAGGCAATGCAGCTCTAGTTGCTAAATATAGAAAGTTTAATGTAGTATGATGACTATGGCTATGGCGATGAGGATGACTATGATAATTACGACATTGACAACGACAGCAACTTCTGGAGAAGAGCGGCGGACTGAATTCAACACATATATGTGATACTTCTTTCACTAGTTTGACGAAACAATACTTCCATATTGTTATGAATCCGAACGAAATAGGCTAATATACTGTTGTATCCAGGACTCGGGCGATGACTCCAATCCCTTTCAACTCTTGACACCTAAGGCTACGTTACGTGTTGAGTATCACCGCAAAGGACTGTAATAGTGCTTCGTAGACAAATGCTTTGTATCAGCCAAGGCTGTAGGCGATGGCTTTCAGAGTGATTCACGGCCCATTACTTCCTGCATATATCGTTCCTGCTCGAACTGCCACAACTGATTCTTCGGCGTAAGAACAACTCCATCAACGACGTCGCTGACGAAAGGAGAAGTGATGATTCCGCAATTGCCCGGCGAGTCCCTTGCTTCCTGAGACCCGCATATTCTTCGTTGTTCTTCTTCTGTTCGATCCACTATCTGCCCATCGACATCCTTAGTAATGGTATGCACTTTGATGGAAACGGTCCCGTCTCTATCCTCAACGGAGGGATAGCTATGCGTAAGACACCAATCGAAGCAAGATTTCGCGAAGCACGGCTTGTCGCATGCTTTACTGTCGCATTGAGGGCTGCAAGTAAGATTAATTAGTGGTTGACAAAGGGTATTGTAAAGCTGTTCCGACGTACCACTTGAAATGCTCGCCATATGCTTCGATCTCATCGAGAGTTACTTCCAAATCCTCACGCTCTTCCTGCATCTGTTCGATCAGTTAATCCTTGCAGAAACCCATGATTTCGGTTTAAAGTCTTGCAGGTGGCGCACCAAGAATGAACCACTTTATTTCCTTTTTCTATTTCCTTTGTTAATGCACGAGGAGTGCGAGATGGGGGCCACATAGGTGGCGTCGAATATGCCTCAGGGGTGACGAACATAGGCTTCGGCCACAAACTGGACATTGCTGAGCACGCCCTCGGAATGGAGCGAGGGAGCCTCGGTGGGAATAGCCTCACGGCTGCCTTAGTGCTAGATTGGTCGGATAAGAAGGGGTGTATCTAGATAGATAAACCATAGCCTCCGACACGCCCGCATGCCCTACGGGAGGCTCTGTTGGATGACTGCCACGTGGTCTTCCCCCGGCGTTAAATATACCTACCTACCTACCTACCAAGAATGAACCGAAGCGATGGCCTGGACATAGATGAATGCGGTCATTCACAGCCGCTCACTACATACCTACAGCAAAGCCACACAAGCCACAGGCTTACCCCGCACACGTCAGGTCCAGCACTCAGAAGGCGAAATGTTTCTACAGGTTTCTGGTGCGCGGGCTTCCATGCGAGCCCCATTTTCCGCTAATAGGACCTGTTAATGTGCTTTCGTCAAGTGGGCGGCAATGGGTAGTTACTAAATGTCAGCCGCCAATTTAAGGGATGCCCCTGATTACAACCCCAGATAAGTGCTCAGCTTCCAGACCATGGCTGAGCCGTTTAGTAGGAAAGCCATTGCCAAGGCATTCTTCGGCCTCAATATCTCCGATGCTGAACCCTCGAGAGTGGGAAGTCAACGTCCCAAGAAGAGTAGCAAGACCGAGGCGCCGATCAAAACGAAGCAGAAATCCCTCCTACTCGACTTGCCAGTTGAAATCCGACTTAAAATATACGACCTGCTTCTCGTCAGCCGATTCAATCGATGGGACAACCCATCCTGGTCAGTTGGAAACACTTCCCAGAAGTTGATCATGCTGGACCTCATCCAGGCTCGACAGTACCGAACCATGGATCCAGCCGTTCTACAGACCTGCAAGCAGATTTACCTCGAGGCGGTCCCGATACTCTATTCGCGGAACGTATTCTACTTCAACCATCCGGACTTGATGTTGCAGCTCATGGTTCAGATTGGGCAGACGAATATGAAGCTGATTCGATCTCTGGATATCTACGTACCCCCAAACGCCGATAAGGGTTCGTGGTTGAATCTACTCCACGTCCTTTCCAAAGCCACTACGGGTCTGAAGAGCGTGGTGGTGAGATGGTGGGGTGAGGGCGTTGTCAGGCCCTGGGAACGAAGCTTGGGAAAGGACATAGCTTTTGCTCAGGCCCTAGCGAGGCTATCGAAAGTGGGCGTGGAGAAACTGAGGATTGAGGGATACTACGCTAAGCCTTGGCCTGCGTACTTCAGAGACAAGCTCGGGGCGCGAGTGGTTGAAGCTGAAGACGGTCGTCCACGCCCACCTAGAGACGACGACGATGATTGGATGCGCAAGTTGAACGAAGATAATCGGGAGGATTTCAGAAAATACCAGAACGGAACAGATTTGCTGAATCCATGGGAAGAAGAAGCCGGTGACGCAGCATTCCCATGAATAGGTCATTTATCTGGGAATATTACACGCATTCGTCACAGAGGGTGTGACAGTGTGATGTCGACGGTTACAGTATACTGTGAGGAGTTAGCTTTCGCTCATTACCCGAGATTATTTTGACGCACTCGTCACCTCGTATTATAAAGGGACCGCACTGCGCGCAAGATGAGGGAGGAAATGGTGTCAGACTGCTAGAGGCTATTGCTAATCATATTAACGCTGGTATGCGGGAAGGAGAGACTGAAGACGAGGTTGACGTAGCTTTAAAGCATTTTTTTATACAGAATTACTAGTTATAAAAGGTTTTTAGCTAACGCATCCCACAAGCTAGTTTCGCACACAAGCAAGTTTCGCACTTTTCTTGGCGTACCCTGTAGGCCACTTTATATGCAGGGGTACTTACT
>MU377166.1:0-74410 GCA_022495195.1 Xylaria digitata
GTTATTTAAAGGTTTATATATAATATTATGTAGTAGTACGTAGCAGGGGGGTGGCCCATTCAATGGGGTGGCCAAGTCAATTGGGGGATGCGTTAAGCTAAAATGTTAATAACAATTATTAAGTTGTAATTAAAGCTATTATATATTAAACTTTTAAAAAAAATGTTAAAAAAAAAAAATAAATTATTATTTTTAAATATATTAGCGCTAAAAAAAATAATATTGCTGCTATTAGTTATTTAAAAAAAGTTTTATATATAAAGTTAATAGTTTTTAAACTTTTTTATTTTTATGCAAAAGCTTTTTTAGCAATATATAAATAGTTTTAGTTTATAATAGCTATAACTTTTATATAAACAATAAGTTTTTTTAAATTTGTTTTTTAAATAAAATATAGCTTTTATTTTATAAGCTTTATTATAATTACGTTTTATAGCTATTAAATATTAAAGTTTTTAATTTATTTAAAAAAAAGTTAAAAAGTAAAATTAAAAAAATTTTTATAAAACGTTTTAACGTAAAGCTTTTAAAAAAAAATATAGTAATAGCATATAAAAAAGCTTGCAAAAAAGTTTTAACTTTAAAATTATTTTCAAAATATATAATGCTTAAAAAAAAAAGTATTACTAAAGTTTTTAATTTAGTTTTTACTGTTAAAAAACAACTTGTTATGCTTAATTTTTTAATAATAATAGCTAAAATAACTATTAAAACATTTTTTAAAAGCTAATAATTATAAACTATTATTTAAAAACTAGCTAAAAAATACTTTTTTTTTAATAATTTTTTGCAAAAGCTGTTTTTAATAAAAGCTAGCAAAACTTTTAACTAAAAAGCTAAAAAAAATTATGTTTTTAAAAGCAAAAATTAAAACTTTTAAAGCTTAAATTGTTAAAAAAGCTAAAAACAAGCAAAAAGCAGTTAAAAAATTATTTAATAAATTTTTTGTTTATATAATATACGTATAAAAAGCAAAACGCAAATTACATAATAAAACCGTATATGCAAATAAAGCTGCTAATAAAAACGTTTTAAAACGCAAAAATATAAATATAAAAAAAGTTATTAAAGTTAAAAACGCTGTAATTTAATAAAAATACTAAAAATAGCTTTAAAAATAACGTATTAGTAATGAAAATAGTTTCGGAAGTTGGGTGCGCGGGTGGCTAGGGGGTGGTTTATAATGCAGGGGTTTGTAAGCCAGGGGTCTTGCTTAACGTACCCAACCGCATTTACCAACAGAATCCTGCTATCAATCCTACATCCTTTTCATGAAGAAAAAAGTCTCTATATATTGTTATCTGGGTTGGGAAAGTTAGTGTGTCAGTGAATATCCATTTTACTTGTATTCAGTATCTGACAATCTACCTACAAGTAGAGGAGATGAGGCCCACCATTTGGCTCATCCCCATATCTTGCACCATCGTCAGCATTCAAAACCGGCAGTTCACAGAAAGAGCACAGTTCTTCTAGAGTTCTTACCTGACCATAACCATGGCCACCTCAACTTTCGTCAATTTGTCCGCCGAACTGTTAGATGAAATCATTCGATACTCCTTGCCAGAAGGCTTTGAAAGCCTGGCGTTGACCTGCAAGAGATTCCACGCACTTTGCGCGCCGTACATCAGGGAACATAACCAGCTCTGCTTGGAATTTCGATATTTCACGTACAGGCCATATGGGTATCAAGGTAATAATGTGACAATCCCATCTATTAACCTAGCGTTCGAGCTCATCACACGCATCGCTATGGAACCCCGAGTCATACGGTATATCAAGGACGCCGACTTGAGCTACGAAGATTGGCCTCATCGCGTAAGGGTCCCTATCGATGTGCCTGATGTCGATGATGATGGGCCCGTGGTCGCATTATTTGCCTATTCTCCATATCTAGCACGAGCAGGCCTGGACTGGAAGGAGTTTTATGCGCAGATTGGTGGCGATTATAGGCAATAAGCTACCTACTCTCAATACGCCGCTGCTTTCATTTTAACGCTCTTGCCGAACGCTAAGTCTCTCAAGCTACCAATGAAATGGGAGCCACTGGATAACACGGACAAACTTCTCGAAGTTATAGTTCACGAAGCAAAGCAACCAGACGCCCTATCGAAAGGACGTAGCCTTGCTAGAGTCGTCGATTTTGAGCTTTATTGTCAGGCAGGTGTTGGTTCCCCGCCATGTGACTTGAACGAATCGGTTCCTTTCCTCGCCTTGCCCCGTGTGTAGTCGCTTTGCAGCCGCAGTTGCATGGCAATACGTGACATATTAATACTACGTGCTCCCAAAGATCCTTACCTCCGCTATGGTGAGACTCTTGAGACTGTTACTTTCGAAAGTTGTTTCATCGACGAGGTGGCAATCGCCGAGTTCCTCGAACACACTCCACGCCTTAGGACACTTGAGTACTACCATACTTCAAAAGGGGATGCCGGCAATCTGGATTGGAATATCTGCAAATTCGTCACGGCAATCGAGCGCAAGATAGGCAGTCACCTCGAGCAGTTGTCTATTTTCATACCCGAGTTACGTGGCTCGACATTTCCTGGCAAGGCATCCATGCGTGGCTTTCAGCGTCTACAGAAACTCGAAATTCCTCTGGAGATGGTAATGTGCAACATTAACACCACCGAGTCTCAAGACGGCGTAGTAAACAATAGTTTACAGGATCAAGGAGAAAGTGAACAGGAGCCTTTTATTTGCGATATCGTCCCTGCCTCAGTTTCCATACTGGCATTGCAGTCAGATGGACACAATCACCATGGTATTGCTCCCAAGGTCATGTTTCGTGGGCTCTCATCTTTCAAAGCCTCTAAGTTGCCTTCTCTGGAGGAGATTCATCTTTCCTCCTATTGGGACCAAAAACTAGATAATGAGTTCAGAAGGGAGTGCGAAAGATTGCCAGTGGAGGCTGAGAAGGCAGGTGTGGGTTTCGCCTCAGAGCCATCTCTAGAATGGATGCTCGATCAATGGGGTGCAGTAGATTGACCATGTCGTCCCCTTCTTTCAACGTCTTTGCGACGTGTACTTGAGCTTGCTATTTGAAAACTGGCTTTACTTTTAGTGCACTGCTAAGAAATGAAAATGTCATGTGAGTGTTATCTACCCGCAACACGCTCCAGCTGGAACAACGCGCCATACTCGGGTTGCAAGAGCGCTTTAGCAGATATATATTTCGCTAAGCTTGTTAAAGCATTAGTTTTGCTTAAAATCATTGTTTAGCACTGCTATATCTAATACTTATTTGCTGTAAACATATTAAATGCCTTTGTTTTTACGAAGGAGGTACGACTGTTGATGAAAACAGTAGGGTTATTGTGTTATAATTTTGTCCGCCAAATTATTATTATTCCTTTGCCTGTAGGGATCGCTGAGCCCAATCTGGCCAATTGACCCTTAAGATGTAGTGATAGGAGCTGTCGGGCCTTACTAGCCTCCTCAAGGATGGGTACACCTTCAAGACGGCGGTTTATATAACTGCGACCAACTACCCATTGTCGTGATGCCGCGCGAACTCCTTCACCTAGCATCGCCTGCCGTACCGCAGCCTCTCCGCGCAATTAGAGGTCCGTGACAAGCATCACGACAAAGAGAACAAAAGGGTAATACTAATCATAAAGAAACAAGGGTTCCACGATGTGTGGTTGTCGAGATATTATATATCTAATTAAGGGGGCGTGACGCGCTTCGCGGTGGTCCTTGGAGGGGGCGGTGCGTAGAGGGGTGGTCAGCTTATGCGCTGCCATCGGCAGCACGAACGCTGGTTCGCTGCTAAAAGGTTGAAAGGTGCTATAGCTTAGTAGTCAAGCCCAAATTTAGTATTATAATTATTTTCAACGGTGCTATAAAAAGTGCGAGTGTGATTTACAGCCGTTTGCGTCCATCTAGAAGGATATTAAAAGAGAACTGTTTACACACGATGCAATTGGGTGCTAAAGTAGAGTAAGACGTCTAAGGACCCCAGTAAACTACCTATAACAAGATAGCAACTAGTAATAGTTGGTTCTCGCCTCAGAAAAGACTGCAACTGTCTGTTTATCCGTTCCCCGTACCGCCTGGCTCTGTAAAGTCCAGGATAGGAGAAAGGGAATTTCAGAGCGTTTCGTCTCCGGAGTGAAGTTAGGTCATAAGTAGGTCACCGCTAGGTAGAAGTATAGGGTAAGGTCTTAATATTATTACTTCCTAAGCCTCTTCCCAAAGAGTTGGGAGGGCTCTTCTCCTTATATACCCGAGTAATACACTAATCCCGCTCGGGTGGGTAGCTTCTACTCTGCTGCTACATTATCCCCTAACAGGGAAGGGGAAACCGCTCAACAGTTACCAACGGTAGCTTTATATCCCCCCGTCACCACCCGTTTCGCCTCGCGCGATTCGCCGAGGAGCACGGTCTCGAGGTACTGTGATATAGGCACAACTAGAAGATAGGACATCATGAGGCATGAATGTTGGGTGCCTTAAATCTTTAAATTGGGACAGCGGGCTGGGTTTATCATCTCCGGAATTAGCATGGCGTTACCAAGGGTTTTCCGGACCAATGAGATATGGGAATTGAAGGCCAGTCATTTCGCAGCTAGCTCCGGCCGCACCAGCATATGGTACCAGGTTAAGGTTGGGAGGGAGCGTATCATAAATGGTTGATTTAATAGGACATGAGTTGAAATAATCTATTCGTATCAGATGGTCAGCTTACATCCGATACCCACTGAACGCAGACAGACGTCAAATACCCCGACATGTGAATTGCTGAAGCTGGATTTGCGCTCCTGCATATGCTAATTCGGTGGTCAGAGGCAAGTCATATAAAGGGATAGGTTGGAATCCTGTTAGCGCTAGTCTGTGAGGGTTGTCAGTCGTTATCTACCTACACATGGTTGGCGACTCTTTTCCTATTAATAGTATGAAGCTTATGGGTGACCAAATCTCTATCTCCCTAAGTCTGCCTTCCCCTCCCCCGCCCTATTCCCCCAGATGCACACATATACCCCCCTTCTATAACTCGCCCATAGGCACCAATCAGAGTCCAAGATAAAGGCCAATTGAAACAAAGCAATATATTGTCTTGTCGGTTTCGCCGAACATGCGCCAACCTCTGCCCTTAGGACGTAGTATTCAGTAGAAGGGTATTCGCTCGGCATATCTTTCGCCCCTCCAACCATACAGCCAAGGCGATCTTGTGATCCTGGTCAAGCTGAGTCAGGTGGTACACTCGGTTCAGATAAACGGACTTGTGTTGTGAGCGACAGAGAAGAAGGCCGCCGGCGTTACGGGCTGGGATTGTAGTAGCAGTTCTAACCTACAATTGAAACACGTGTAAATGGTCTTACTGATAACTCAGTGGTACATATACTAAAAGCGATCATACTGATACCAAGAATGAAAGGAGACCTCGATTTTAGTAGATTTGTTAGAAAATACCTATTGCTATTAACCGCTAGGTCTGCCCATCGCATCAGTTGGCCGCCTATCAGGTAGCTTGGCCAGTAGATTTCGGCCCCGACCCTACCACTACCAGTATTACGTACGTACTGCACTCTGAGGTCATACAGAAACACAAGACAAGTATAATAATAGTAGGTAAGCGAAGGCCTAGCCGTGGCTTGTCAGCAGTGTCTTGCTCCTCACTCATTCAAAAATCCGGAATTCATTATGAACTGTCCTTGAGATTCAACATCTCTTAACCGTCCGCATCAAGTCGGCATCAATCGACCAAAATCATTATTGATGCTCATTGCTCTTCATGGATGCTATACCAACTTTTGTGGCCGCCCTGATAATTCTCGCGCTGGGGTGGATTTCTGTGGCGCTGCGGTTCTACACCCGCATATCTGCCCGCCAAGGCCTCAAATGGGATGACTGGTTCCTCCTCCTGGCAGCGATTGCAGGGACAACCGTCATCGCCCTTACCGTTTCCGGTGAGCATATCTACATCATCAAGAGCTAATGATACTACACTCCGCAACGAAGAATCTATAGGAAGCTGATTCGATGCCTGCTTTAAGCGGCTGTCGTGAATCCAGATGGGAACTATACTACCCAGATCTTTGATCCGAATTACATCGAAACACCTCAGGACATATTCTACCTGAAGATAAATCTCGTCACGGCCGTCATCTACTACACTATCAACGCTGCAGTCAAACTGAGTATCCTGTATATGTACTACCGGGTTTTCCACGCCAAGTCCGCGCTCAGATATCAGCTGTTTATCACGGCGAGCCTAGTCACCGGATGGTGGATTGGGACCACGGTGGCTCAGATCGTCAACTGCATTCCCATCTCCAAGTACTGGACCAGCAATATATTGGACCCTGAATATTGTTTCAATTTGAACACGTTCTTCGTCATAGCGGGGAGCATCGAAGTTTTCCTAGACGTGCTTATCTTGACACTTCCGATTAGGGCCGTGTTGGCGTTGCAATTATCGTGGAGGCGGAAAGCTATCATCTCGGGCATCTTTCTGCTTGGCAGTTTGTGAGTTCTCATTTCGTGAATTTCCTGTTACCAAGATTTGCCCTTTGAGACTAAGAATCTACTATAGTGTGATAGCCACAGGACTCGTCAGAGTAATCGTCGGTTATGCACCAGGAAGTCAACGACCATCATCATCGGCCGAGCTGTGGACCGTAGTTCATTCCGGCGTGGGGGTCATCTGTGCCAGCTTGCCGATATTCAACCCCTTACTTCAGCGCACATTGAGATCATCCCTCGTGACTAACACCATTCATTTTTTCTCGGGGTCGAGTGCAAGCAAGGAATTGGTGATGAGGAGGGAGAGGAGCCACGTCACCGTCCCCTTGAATACAATGACCGACACAGCTCATTCTACCCAAGACAGTGTAGAGCAGAGTCCCCGGGTGCCGGAACCGACATATGATAACTGGGGGGTGAAGGCCGGGCGCTTGGCTCTTCAAGAACAGCATGAATATTGACGAGTTGTAAGATGAAAAATGTTTGGAAGCACCAGTTTGTTCGGGAAACCGGTGAGCGCATGAGCTGAAGGTGGTTTAAGGCGGCGGAACCAGTAGGGCTGCCGCACCGCGACGGCAAGTCTACGGCCCCGAGTTTTCAGTATTGTCCGACGAGATACACCGTCCTCTCGTTGGAGACAGGCACGACTCACGCGTGACGGAATTGGTCACTGGAGGCCCCTCCTGTCAGGGCACAAAAACCCATGTTTTTAAGGACTGCAGACTATGGCGCGCGGGCCGGTCTGGTGGCTATACCAGTGGCTCCCCTGGACTGCAATTGACTGCAGCGCGCGGCAGGGGGTCTAGTTGACTGACTGACTGATTGACTGGCTAGCTAGCTGGTCTGTATGGTAGGGTCTGGTTCCCTCCGTCTAGTTTTTGCAGAAGCGTTGACAATCGTAGGTTCGCGAAAATCGCGCCACCAGATTTCGGGAGACATGGGCGTTGCAGGCGTTCTTCCTTCTCGAATACTATGCCTTACACTCTTGTGAGGATAGACTTTTTACTACAGCCCTGAAAATCCATCGGAATCTCGTTGACGTTACCGGGCGGCACCAGTTATTACAGGACGGCACTAGCTTTTTTTGTAGCGAAACCGGGTTGATGACTCACTCTGAGAGGCCATCATCTACAACCCCACCCGAGCGCGCTTGGGGTGGAACGGTTTCCCAACTGGAAAGTATAGACGACTAGCGGCCGCTCTTCTCGACTCTTCGTCACAGCCCAACGACCTCATACCCAAGCCTTCCGACCCTGTTCGTACTCCGGCAATACCAATTTCTTCATCCAGACTGTATCCAAAACTTCTTCTGCACTTGGCCGCTCCTCAGGCTTCCACGCAAGCATCCAGTGTAGGAGATCAAGTAGCGCGGCCTTTTCCTCCTCACCGATCACGTCCATACCAGAATAGCGCCTAAGTTCCTGGAGCCATTCCTCAAACCGCCTATCCCATGACCATATATCGCATTCATCGCCCAGAGGCCTTCCTGCATCATCGAACCATCTGCTCCGCTTCTCCCAGCGATTTAACCATTCGGATGGCATAAGACCCTACAAGTGGACCTGCTGTGTGGTTATTTCGTCTGGAGGCGCGAGGGACCCGTCGATAAGAGACCTGTGCCCAAGTAGCTCGAAAATCGCGCAGCCAAGGCTCCATATATCAGTCGGGAAGGACAGAAGCGTTGTTGGCTCGAAGAAGGCCTCGGGCGCCCTCATCCTTAAAGGCGTTTGTGATTCAAAGCAGGACTTGTCGGAAGGGCGGAAAGCGACGCCGAAATCGGAAAAGTAGCAGCTTCGCATCGCTTAGCGCGACCTTATCGCTTGCCATGCCGAACCATGCTGACGGCACAGCATATGAAGGGACCCCAGATATTGGTATTGGTTTCCCATCAGTGCGAAATATGGGCTCACGCTTGGGGGCTCCAAACTTAGCATACGGCTGCTTTACTGATAGATTATTGAGATGAGGGCAGCTGGAGGAGAAGATTGCCGAGATGGAGGTCTGATAGAACTGCTATTAGTTGACAAGGAAAGGAGACATAGCACGAAGAATTACGCACCTCCATGAGCGTAACCCTCTGAGTGAATAAAACAAACGGCCATAGCAAGCTGCGCACATAAGGATCGGGTGATGTCGAGTTGGAACAAACACCAATCAGATGCCGCTTTCGAATCTCTTAGACTACAGCTTGCCGGAGATGTGACAAAACAAGGGTGGGTGCCATTAGGACCAGTGATGCAGAATCGATCGATGGCGGGGGGGACCATCGACGCCTTGTCCGCAGCAGGGCTGCCGGTCACTGCTGCGGCTCTTATCGCTAGTTTAGACAGGATGTCCGCCCTCGCGACTGTCTGCATCTGCAGTGCCGACTTTGACGGCAGCATACTTCAATGTCTGATCGTCAAGAGCAAGCCAGACCGTCGAAAAAGTACCGCGGCCAAGCTTGTGTACTATACAGTATCGCTGATGCAGACGGTCGTCAATATGGATGGGATGATACCCTCCCGGTTTGTAGTCTTCCAGATCTTCTACGCCTTCAATATACCCATACTGGAAGCTTGTTGGAGACAAGGTCGAATAGAAGTTGTGTGAGAAGAAGCGAGACTGTCGGCTTGAGTAGCGACATAGACAAGCGCGTCGCGAAAATACGCGCTGCGCTAGGGTCCGAGAGAAGCACCTGGTCATCTATGACTAAGAGAATGCGCTGTACCCCCTCTAGATAGACCCAGACAGAACCCAGGTAGTTCAAATGAGCTGTGATGCAACCACACAACCCTATTTCAAAGAGAGTGGGGGAAAAGGGAGAGATTTCATTGGCGCATTCAGACGATTCCATATGTTTGATAATCAAAACCAATCTAGGATGTAGCGTTTGATTGGCTACTGCAGAGCTAGTTGTTGATTGGCTATGACGTCCTATGCAAAACAGCTAGGGCCTTCCGTTCCATCCCGTCGGGATTCCCGTTTACTAGGGGGATGGTCGGCGGTTAACGCTTTTCCGCGCACCATAAGAGGACCCATATTAGAAGTGAACCCTCCCCTTGTGTAGTTCCCTGGATACCTAATATGTTGGTGGGGGCATAAGCCGAAGCGGACCCCCGAGTCGTTTACGCGCCGGGGCCTGTGGAGTACCCGTAGACCGCAGACCGTACACCCGACTGTTCTAAAAGCTATACTAGAACAAAACCAACATGAGGGTATATGGGATACCCCGGGTGCTTCCATATGGAATTCTAGTAACATAGAGGTGCGGAAATGCCTCATCAAATTGAAAAGGAATTACTCAGATATTTATTATATTAAACCCTTGCTCATACGCTCCCGCCGTCTGGCGACTTGGTGTTGACATTAGCTCCGGAGTAGCCCAATGCTGCAACGGTTAGTAATTTGGCTCATTGTATTCCCAGAACCGAGGATAGGCACAAAATACATCCTCGCAGAATTGAAGAAGACGAGTACCGCGTCGGAAGTGAAAGTCAGGAAGAATTAAAGTACCTAGGGATGGACTCTTGTGACGGAGAAGCGCTTCTTACAGGGGACGAACAATGCTCTATTAAGTAGTCTATGGATGTGTGTGATCTTTGTTAGTCTATTTGAGCAGATCACCTTATATAGCGGTGTGGATCACGTGACTATAGGGTCCGAAGATCTTCCCTTAGGAATAGCTTCATTCTATAGGATCCACATCTCTGCGACAGCTCTACCGTGCTTGCGGCCGAATTCGGCATATATTTGATGCTTATGCAGCGTTACGATATTGAATGGTAATTTAGATATAAGTAAGATATGTGAGCCTACGAGGTACTGACCATTAGACCCAATAGAGGATGCAGCCCACGGAGAGCCGTCTTATAAGATAAGTGACAATTCGTAGCAAAATACGCCGTAATATAAGGTTATTTTACCGAAAAGCCTATATACCTAGGTAGGTAGAAATAAGATTTTCTTCTGGCCTACAATACGTTTGATCATGTCATGAGGGTATATTCCCAGTCCCGCAGAAATCCTCTTACTTATGTACTTGGATATCTTGCCGTCGTTACAGTTTATGAGAAAATGGGGGACAGTGCTATACTTTGCCCCTAACGGTGCCCATATTACAAGTATCTCCAACTCTTCTGTGTCGCGTAATCCATGCGATTGCTGAGCAGGGAAGTTGATAATATTATTGGGCACGTATTATAGTTTCTGCTACGACTGCTCTTTTCTTAGTATCTACACTAGCTCCGACCCCGCTTTCTTACTTTGCTTCTTTACTCCAGCTACCCTGGTAACCTTCAACGTCATCACTAACGCAGAAAATGGCTCAATTCAAACTCGATGGAGTTTCTATCGTCGTAGGGGTATGTATTGAATGAAGCCCCCCCGCACTGGTCAAGCTGCCTGGGACTAACCTTCTCCGTAGGCAACCGGGGGTATTGGACGTGAAGTCGCCTTCACATTTGCTGAAGCTGGCGTCAAGAGTATTCTTCTCGCCGACATAGGGACTTCTACTGAGGTTGCCGAACAGACCAAGTCTCTAGCGACCAATCCGGCATACACATGTTTGTCGACTCGAGTCGACGTGACAGATGCTGCATCAGTGGATGAAATGGTCAAGCTTGCTGTTGAGACTTTTGGCCGTATTGACTACTGCATCAACGCTTTCGGGGTAGGGCATTATTCTTGACTTGATATCTATTGATCTTCAAGTAGATATTCCTAATCATGACTTTTTGCTATAGGTTGATGTTGCCGAATACGTTCCCTTTCAGCAAACTACACTTGAAGACTACGATCGTGTCCTCGCAATCAATACCAAGGGCCCTTTCCTCATCACTCGCGCCGTTGGCCGAGCTATGCTATCGCAGGAGCCGGTTCAAGTCGATCTTGGGCGGCTTGGACATAGAGATGCCGGTCGGGGGTCTATTGTGAATATATCTTCCGCAGCGGCGATAGTCGCCGTGCCCGCAAAGGTCCCTTACGTAACGTCCAAACACGCTGTTACTGGCGTGACAAAAGCCGCAGCGATAGATTTTAAATCGGCTGACATTCGCGTCAATCAAGTATGCCCAACATGGGTTCGTACGCCTATGTTTGAAGAAGAATGTCGCCGTGTCCCTCAGATGCCCGAATTGCTCAACAAAATATCTCCTATTAAGCGACCAATCGAGCCGGATGAGATCGCTGCAGCTTGCCTGTATCTCTGTAGCCCCGGCGCGGTATCCATAAATGGCCATACCTTGGAGATGGACACGGGCCTCTTAGTTGGGCCTACGATTGGGTAGGCTTCAAAAGTCGGTAGTATGTTGGGCTTGCTCGAAGTTGTATCTAGCCAGGGATTAGTCGAGTACCACAGGCTATTCCAAGGAATAACAGTATTTAATGTTTCACTATAACGAGTCGGAAATGGTGATACGGAAACAGGTTATAATCTAAGAAATTGTCCGACCGTCCAATAAGCGGAAGCATATTTATCTATACACTGGTATCTAGATATAGATACAGGTACAGATGGATATCGATATGTGCGTCTTCATTCAGCTAATGGAAATATTTACTACTTATAGATAATTATTTATTGAAGCCCTGATTTGGTATAAAACTAGCATTTATTTCCCTGGGGAAGTAGTGATGTAGAAAACTCCCGGAAAACTCCCTGCTCCAATAACACAGAGCCAAAAACAAAGTTTAATGACGCAGGGCAGCTTTGCGCCGTCTGTTGCTGGAGCTGTTAGTGCCGCCAGAATGAGATATAACGAAAGCCTGCGCTATTGTTTAAAATAAGGGTAAATCAGTCTACCTCTTATAACCTCCAACCCATTCTGTGGCAAGCAGAAAATCTAAAATCTCCTTGTCAAACGGGGGCAAAGCTGAAAACTGTAACCGCGCTGATTACTCGGCGACGTCGACGAGCTCGACACCTCTAGGCGTCTCTTCAAGGTGTGCCTTAACCTGGAGTGCGATAGCCTCAAGGTCGTCAATCTGGTTACCCGTGGTTGTCATCTTTGACCGCAAACTAGCGCCACTTTTGCGGTTCATGGAGACATTTAATAGGAGTGGAAGGGTGGATGATTTCCACACTGGCAGCCAATTCGCACCATGTTGATTATATAGGACAAAGGCAAAGAACATCCATGAAATGACCGCAAGCGTGGCGGGAAAGGCGATCCATGGCCATCGAACACGCAAACATGTCTGGAAGGTATTTACGTCTCCGATGGCAGCCACACTCCGATTTCCAGCGCCTAATTCCCTAGTAAGGATTGTCAGGGCTTGGGAGACGTTGGCAAAGGTGCTGTCGATTCGCTCGAAGGTGATGTTTCCCCAGTTGAATATTTGTTGCAGACTTAGAGGCCCGCTGAGGGAGGTTGAGTTCGCTTCGGTTCCGAAGGTACTTGTAAGTGATCCGGCAAAAAAGTGTCGTAGGTCTTCATTCCAAAGATTGTTGGCAGCCTGAACATCATATGAAAAGAGGCAGCCCTTCGCTTGCAGTGATTTGGGGAATGGAGCATCTGCGGGTACACTCTCGCTCACATCCCAGGAGATGTTAAACCCGAGCCACTTTTGATCCGGGCCAATGACATACCCAGCGTTTCGGAGTTTGGAGATATCATCTAGTGTAACACAGCTAATGTCCACCGCCGCCATTGTACCTTGTAGACTGTTACCGGCGAAGTTAGACCATTCTCCCAGGGGGCCGTTAGTCCCAATCAGGGTCTCATTTAGTACTCCATTCTCTACAGTAGAAAGGAATTTCTTGACACAAGGAAATAGTTGACACCTTGCGGCTCCGTAGCCCCGGCACCCCCAGACGTTATCGTCCGTTTTAGACATGCAGGCCTCGTAGGATACATCGTCAAAGGTGTCGGTAATAAAATTGTTAGTGAATATGTTATCCGGAGTTTTCCCCAAAATAATTTCGATGTCGACGCCTGATTTATTATTAATCTTAATACCCGATATGACCCAGGTCATTGATTCTCCCGCTTCGTGATTGATGAGAGAAAGACCCGAAGGCAATGTATTGTTGTAACCCCATGTTGTCTTGTTGTTAATCGTTTGAGTTAAGTTTCGAATGAATAATGCATCCGAGAGGTCATCGCACAAACTGCAAAACGCGAGTGTAGAGTAAGGCTGTGAGAAGGTGCAGTTCCCTGTTGCACAATCAAAAGGCATGGTCTGGTCTGAAGCGAAAACGCCTGCGTTAATGGCTTTTTGCCACAACGGTGGCACCGCGTTCGCAGCAGTTCCAATGGGATGAGACCCCGAATCGAGGTCCTGCCAGTACTCAGTCCGGCCAATTGACGCTCGCATACCCTGAACAGTCGACCGGCAATCGTAATACTCAAGAAGCTGTTGAGTGAAAGGGTCGACAATGACCATGAGAATTATGACGATTGCACCGGCGCCGACAAGTGGGTTACGCGGCGCGATTGACCACAATATCTTCAAAGATCCCAGCGAACCTCGACTAGCTTGGTCGTAAATATCCAAATCACTGAGCACGTGCTGTTTCTGATACCAGAGCCACTTCAATTGGCCCATAGCTGCTGTTACTGCATACAGAATTGCTGCTTTGAAGACCAGCACATATACAGAGATAAGCGCGTTGACCGATATTGAATAAGGCCAATGAGGCAAGGGCTGCAAGTCGTGCGGGTAGAGAGTTACGATAATGGCGATGAACGCGATAGCAGACAGTGCTAACGATGCCAATTCCGGCCACCAGGCATGAAGGAGACCATGGTTTTTATTCCTTTGACTCCTTTTTGGGTCAGGAGCCGGGTCAGACTCTCGGGTGGTATTTGAATTGTAACTCGAGCGGAAATCTATGTAAAAAGTTGAGTTGAAACTCGAGTCAGGGCTCTGGTCGAAGTTCATAGCTTCGTTAGATATTCGGCCGTCCTCTTCGACTTGAGGTTGTTCCATGGCGCTCACAATTTTCGGTACCTAGTACGCTAGTTCACGAGACGGATCGCGTGTCGTAGGCAGCGAGTTTTCGAGTGTGCAGAGGACTCATGCTGGCGACAGTCCCGTATCAAAAGGCTTGAGCAGATTGTATCAACCCTTTGACGCAGGTTTGAACGGAAAAGAAAAGATCTTAGGCTCCGGGTTCTGCTCTGCTTGTCATCAGTTGATCCCGGCAGGTTTGAGGAATGCGCGAGGGCTCGAAGAGAAAAAGTATAGTTGTCAAAAAGCACGGAAATGTCCTAAACACAGAAGAGGATTAACTCCAAGCGTATTTGCTGAAAGGAATGTACTATTATTATTAACTATTACGGCTGGATATATACATGCCTAGAATAGATTCTTCGGCCACCGAGCCACGCTGTGTCACGTTGCGTGAGGCGCACGTAGTCTAGTTTGTTAATTATTGGACTGGTCCGGGCTTGTTTCTAGTCGAACAAACTGAAGAAAAAACCATTAACATGTTTATCATCTTTTACAACTAATGAGTGCTCTATAAGGGCCGCGAGGTCTGGGTATAGGATGCCTAGGATGAAAAGACGTACCTGGCTATTACAGACCATGTATTCCTCGGCCGTGATAGGTTTGATAAAAATAGTTCGAAGTAGTCCTTGATTATTTTAGGACCCGAAGCCAAGGTGGCGAGGACTGCTTACTTGCATCCGGGTGCTACCAATCCTTCGGCGGTTGAGACATTAATGACGTGACCTGAAATCGGAATACGATTGAAGTTAGGACTATTAGAAAAACTACTTACTAAGCCAACGTCAATATGGACCACGTGTGGCACACACCAAGCTCAGCGTTATAATGTAGAAGAAGCACAAAAGCTCAAATCTCTATTTGAGGATTGTGAGAAATGACTTATACTTTTGCATCAATGGCTCTACCTGGTTCAGAACTCGACCAACGTGTTCGAAACGTGATGCAGGACGTTCCAAGACTGAAATACTATGAGGGGTGCAACAAATCGGTGGATGCAGGCAGGATATTAATATGTGTTACGCCTTCTAAGACGAAGAAGGTATTGTGACATAAGTAAAGGTATCAATTTAGTCAGTATTAGGTCCTTCGCGCAGCAACAGATTTCATCAGCCCTAACCCCCAAATACTGAGGTTCTGACACCAGGAGTGCGATCCGCAGTGAGATTAAGGCCTGAGACACTCTTGTTTAAACATTCGCTTACAACCCCAACCGGGTGTCCCCCTTTTATTAGCATGGAATTATGAAAATGTGGTTATATGCTGAAATAAGTAACATAACCATTCAGGGGCAGTTCCATGTACATAGAGATGGGCTAATTCCTTCACTTCCGCATAAGTTTTTCACAAGTAAACAAGGGGATATCTTGATTAGATAACGCATGATATAATATAACGATAAATTTGTTGTGGTAAAGGAGTATATGATTTTCTAGTTATAGTAACAATAATATTCATTTCAATGTGTGTGCTTTGTAACGCTGAAAATTTAACCGGACGACTACTAAAATGGAACACTCGTAGACTCGAAGCGCTGTTTAAAGTGAATGAACAACCTATGACGAACTCTACGGCGCTTCGCAAGATTTAATATACTCAAGCACTGAACAGAGAGGAAGCCAGGGGGTTAGCAAGCGAAGATACATAGCTCTGTCAGTGTGCCCAACCTGTTGCATACCATTGCTATCTCTGGAAGCCAGCGAAGTATCTATAATAAAAATGAAAAACGCGGATTAGAATAGTAAATACCGAAGTGTATTGCCAATGTTAAATGAGTGGGAACCAAGAGGCTGAGAAGTCCTCAATTAATTGCATTTGGTATGTAAGGGGGTACCTCGGTATACTAATAGTAAAAGGATTTCATTTGTAAGTTTGAATTCATACTTACCTAGTGGTGAGGAGTCAACATGTGACTAGGGCTAAATAAGATACCTGGAGAATGTTTCGCCGTCCAGCCTGTGAGTGCCAGGGGAATTTTATTTAATATTTCATCTTAGAGGAATGAATGGTTCAAAGCCGCTCCCCCCTTGCCGTCGCACGAGGGCTGAAACAGACTGCGGTTCCCCGGCGCCACCCTTGGATTAGCTCTGTAGGATGGTCGCCACACCTTAAACGCGAAACTAGCAATTAGGTAGTTCGGAAAAAGTAAAAAGTACTACAATATAGGTTTTCCCATACGGTCTAGGCATGGTGGTGGTTGACTATAGCTTTACCGCACCTGGGTCTCGTACTTATGGGTTTCGCTGTTAGTTGTTCAACAAGATCGGACGTCGGCCACGCCACCATCTCTGCCATATCGAATAACCTGTCCGGGTTTATCAGCAAGCCGTCATCTCCTCTTCACAGACTGGATTAAGCCTGGAGTACCCGAGTGTCTTGGCCATGATAGCAACACTTGCCTACGTTGCTTATAAGTAATGTTCTCCTTGAATTACTAGAGCCTAATCGAAACGTGACGTTCACGACCACGTGTAGCGACCGGGCCAGTGCCAACGCGGCTACCAATGGAGTTCCCATCATAAGCGAAGAGCTTGGGGATTTCCGGCTGTCCATCATCTCGCCCGAGCGTACGGTCTTAGCGATGTATAAGCTTTTTGGCGAAGTCGCTGTTAAAGTGATGAGTACCAGATCTGGAAACTGGGCGTGCTGTGCCCCCGGAAACGGCACAACACCCTGCCTCAGCCCCTATGGCCTTGATCCCGCTAACGGCCTGGTACTGGGTATCATGCGGTACCAAGCTGTCTTAATACTAATAGCGCTATGGGTGGTTACCACCGTCATACCACAGTCGCATTGATCCTTCATCCGCTATGCTAGAGTGACATCCCGGATAGCTTTTTTAAGCAGAGCGACAAGTAGAGAGAAGCCGTAGGAAAGCTTAAGGAGCCCGAGTTTGAAGTTGATGGCACTGCAGGCGCATTGGAGGATACCCCTAGTATGATTAGAGATATGAACATGAGCGGCGATGGAGTGGTCGGTTTTGTAGGGTTGAGTTGACAGAAAGTTTCGAAGGCTCGCGACAAGATCTACACTTATTAGTGAGGTACGTCCGTTCCAACGGGTCAAAGATGAATCTACGACGACTTGTAGGGTCCATGAGTCCACACGACTGTGCGCTGAGCCCTATGGTAATCTTTTTCCTGAATCAGTTCTTTCGAAGATCTCCATCCTTTCTACACCGCCGCCGTCTCGCCACTTTTAATCTGTTCAATTTCTACTCGCGCATCTTTCGGTCGGTTTCAGTAGCCTTCGTAGGCACATTGCTTTTTGTATGCAGCATAGTTTCCACGGTAGGGTAGATAATTGTCATTCCGGTCGGCGGGTTGTGCCACAGGCGGTGCACATCTCCTCGTCTGCTCGCATCCTTTCTTCCTCTGGGGATCGGGTTGACAAGACAGAGCGCTTTTTTTTTTGATAAGAGCGAACTAGATGGACGCCGGGATTTTCAGAGAGTATGAAGGCGTGCATCGCGAGATAGTCCTAGCCGACATTGCGCCTCTTGGCTACCGAGATCGCCTTCTTAGCAGATGGCCCCGTGCCGCGCTTCAGTCCTCTCGTCAAATCCACACGCACCTGTCTGGATACGATACAGTAAACCGACCATCAATATCGGTGTAAGGTCTTGAGCTTTTCACCTTATTCTTGGGCTGGACATACACCAGTTCACGCCGATGAGCGGTCGGCAATATGAGGAAACCGCGAATGAGCGAATTGTCGAGCTAGTTCAGTTTTCTCTTGAAAGAAGCTTAGTTCTCTATGTAAGACCCAGTGGAAGTGCGTCAGATATGAGAAATCGGAGGGGCCGAGGACATACTTGCACTTCGCTTCCTGGTGAAACCCACATAGACGTACATTTTCAAGCTTAGCTATGCCCGGTAATCTCGGCTCCGAGAGATGTTCGATCTTCAATAAAATCTTTGAACTTGGACACACTAAGCCACCCCACGAAGGTAGACCACATGGCCGTGCTAGCAAGCGGTAAATGAAGGCGTGATATAAAGCTAGCACCCGCCCCTACCCACCGTTAATACACGATATAACGGTAGGAGCAGGGCCTCTCAAAGCGTGCTGGCTGTGACCAATCATGCAATTGGGAGCACGTAAGGTATGATCCATCGCCATGCACGCGATCAACTAAACTAAGCGCCTATGCTTGATACAAATTGCCAACGATCTTCGGTTGCTAATTCCAGAGTAAGATGGTTCATACATGGATTGCTGTGTGTCAATCGCCAGACCGCCAACAACTGAAAGTTGTTCAAATAGGAATACCCTCCCGAGCACTACCGCAAGGAGCTTAGTGTGGTGCAGTTAGGCTAATGTCCAGGAGTTGGCGGTCCGGATTTCCTCATAGGAAAGGCATTTGCTACAGTGGTATTTGTGTGGATTCTGTCACGATTGACGGTTGCTCATACTACGTATGTATGTATTTGATTCTCTGTCATTTTCTCTGTTCTGATCATAGTGTGTGGCTCCCAATACCCTGGTCTCTTAAATTTTGGTCGTCACAAGACGCTACGCTACACTACACTAGAATGACCAGCAACATTTGCATCATCTCTTCGGCTGTTGCCAGGTCTGTATGAGGTTAATTACAGGTAGTCGTGTACTCAACGCCGGGCTATTATTGGTTATACGGACCGATTCGGCCTGGCAGATCTTCTTATGTAAAGCGCTAATGCAGCTGCTAACGGCACCACATTTGGTACTACCCTTGGTGCTACCCTTGGTGCTACCCACCTAACCTAGATCCTGCTGTAGACAGGGCAGAGACAGCGTGTCTGGGCACGATATTTCCTTTGGCACGATTTGGCGAATGATGTGCACTGATCGGCCCACGTACCTACCCGTTGGATATGGAAGAAGATGACCACCAAAAAACTAGCACTGAACTAGTGACAATAGGATTCGAACCTATCCCTCTCCCTACCAAGTGTGTCTGCTAAGTATGTCTTGTCTTGTTTCATGGGATCGGGTAGAGAATCGGGACTGCCGGCGCGAATCACACAAACGGTACACTACAATACTTGCATGTATGTACAGTAGCAGCGCACAGGTACCGGATAGACAGGTACAACATGTTTGCCAACAAGCGAGCAAGTCTGGGCATCTTGGCGTGTCTTGCCGGGTCCGGCATCGTTACACCACACTAGTATAGTATAGAAAGGACACGCCAGACGAGGGAGCAATGCCGACTGGGGACAATTTCACAGCCGTCAGTCGTCAAGAGGGGCTGGGGCTTTATGCAAACCTTTTATCTCGCCATATATCGCCTATACACTGCAGTATGGCCTCCCATACTGACTCAGCGTCACGATAAGCGTCTTCGATATTGATATTCCACAGTCGCGTCCCAGCTGAGAAACTCCGCGCAATGCAGCTGCCTGAGGGCACGCTTGGGGACGCGGTTGGAGTCCTGCTTTTCACCTTTGTCTGTTTCTTCACCAATATTCTCCTGCTATGGCTCTATTGGAAAAATAATGAACAACTAGGCCGTGAGTCCCTCATGTCCTCTTCTCGATCCTGACTATAAACGTTTCCGACTGACGAATCTACCGTACACTACAGATATAACCCTAGTAGGGTACTTTGCCTTATTGTGTACTACCAGCAGCATCATCCAGCAGATTTATAACTATACGTAGGTTTTACCATGCCTAATAGAAGAATTAAAGCGGCTGACCCGATTCTTCTAGTCTATGGAATGATCTCCTCTGGGCACAGTTATACTATATAAAGGCGAACTACCAGAATGCCGACGTCATTTTCAATAATGGGAACTTCGGATTTATGCGAGTTCTGGCGATTATTCGTATGTGATGAATACCCATGGCTAGTGTCTATCGTTAGTCTACCGGCTTAGCTAATACGAATCGAACTCAGGCTTATTCTGCTATATCGTGGAATCGAGCTATCTCCTGGCCTAGTAAGTCGAGCGAATATTCATGGGCGGCGTCAGTATTCCTAACATAGTTGGCAGTTGTATCCAGGTAACAACGAAGATGAGCAATTTTTGGGCGTCGAGAAGGGATGGAGAACGCATCTTCGCTGTGGTTGGCAGAGTTACGCCAGTCATCCTAGCAATAGTTACAATTGGCGTGCTCCAAACACCCGCAGTTCAAAGCAGCTTTTTTGCGTAAGAAAACCGCACTAGCCACGGGCCGTGCAGCCACGGGCTACTTCACCTACCACCCACTACCCACCCAGTTAAAGCCTTTTTTTTTACCCAATTTGATCGAAATAGCTATTTTAAAGCGTTTTAAGCAATAATACAGTTTTTTGCCTCTGTTTCGTTTTTTTTTCGGTGTTTTAACAGCTAGAATAAAGTGCTTAACACTTTGTTTTCTGGGTTTTCGTTTTTGTAAACGGTTTAGAACTTTAACTTTTTTTGTTGCTTGCAAATATAACTTATTTGCATAAAACGCTGTTTTAGCAATATTTTAACATTTTAACAATGCTTTTTTTTTTGTTAAGCTACTTTAGCTTTAAAATAGCTAATTTTAGCTTTAAGCATTGCAATTTTGTTAGCTTAGTAATTAAAAGCTTTTTTAGCTTTTTAAGTAAAAAGCTTTTAAAATAAAAAGTTAAAAAAAAAATAAGTGCTAACTAATTTCCGACTGCTTTTTTAAATATCTCGGCTATATAAAAAAGTATTAATGTATAAGTTATTTATTATTTTAAAAAAATCTGGTGTTGCCAGTTTTTTTTTTGCTATAAGTGCTTTTTGCAATATGTAAGCCACACTTTTTTTTTTTAATATAACATATAGTAATAATAATAGTACTAATTAGTTTTATAAATATATTTTTAATGTTTTTTATGCTTTTTTAATAATTTTAAAGCTTAAAATAAGGTTTTTAGCAGCATAAAATGCTTTTAACATTTTTTTTTTTGAAAGCTTAATTTTTAATAGGGCATTAACACACTTTTTTAGTTTTTTTTGCAGCGTTTTTTTTAAAAAGCTAAAAACGCTTATATTTAACGTTTATATTACGTAGCTATAATAAAGTTTATAAAAAACTAGCTATATTTTGTTTAGTATACAAATTAATAAAAAAACGTTATTTATATAAAAATTGTAGTTATTGCAAACTAAAACTATTTATTTATTGCTATACTAAATATAAACCAAAAGTATAAAAATGTTTTTTAGCTAATTAAAAACTGTTTTTCGATTTGTTTACTTTTTTGGCAATGCTTTAAAATGCTAATTTTTTTATATGCTGTAGTTTTAGTAAAAAAATTACTAACTTTGCATTTTACTTTTTTTAAAAATAATTAACAGTAAAAAAGCTACTTTGTTTGCGCTAACATATTTTAAAGCAGTAATTTATTTATTTCGTTTAACATTTTTTTTAAGTATTAAGCAGCTTTTAGCTTTATAAATCATTTAATAGTTGCTGCTAACGCTTTAGCTAATGCTTATTTTATTGCTGTTGTAAAAGCGGCATAAAAAAATGTTTACGATTTTTAAAGCATTAAATCGGTCGAAAAAAAAGTTAATATTAGTTATTATAGCTTTGTTAACCTTTAAATAATTAATAATTTAGCTTTTAAATATAGCAATTAATAAATTTCGAACAAAAAAACAGCAGTACTATACTTTTTTTACTTTTAAATTAAAGTTGCAAGCAGTTAGCATCTGTTAAGCTATTATTTTAAACTTAACAAAAAAAAGTATAAAGCTTAATTTAGCTTAACTAACTGCTTAATATGCTAACTAAAATTTTAAGTATAATAATAAAGTTTAATAGTTTTAATTAGTTTTTTTTTTAATAAGTACACTAGCTAAACAGCGTTATAAAAAGGTTTGAAATATATTTTACTTTTTAGCGGCCGCACAAACAGGCATTCCAAGTTTAACGTTGCAAACAGCAGCTTTCGCACGCTTTTTTAAACCTAATTGTAACATCGCAAAAAAAAAAAAAAAAAAACAAATATAATAATATAAAAAAAAAGGTTGTAAAAAAAAAAGTAGTAAAAAAATTGCAAAAACTTTATAAAAGTATGTTATAAAAAAATTAGGTAGTTAAGGTGGCCCGTGGCCGCACGGCCTGTAGCTAGTGCGGTTTTTTTACATGGTTGTGGCGAATACGCAATGTGAGCCTACTCCTTCACTCTCTCATACATCTCACCCAGTCCTACTCTGATTATGCTAACCCAATTCAGCTGTTCTAAGCTGCACTGTTAGCATTGTGTTGCTCTCCATCATTATTCGTCAATATATCCAGGCCAAACTTGCCTGGAAACGCGTAGAAACGGCCGATAACTCCAGCATATGGTCACAACTCTTACGCAGCGGTAGCAGCAATAGCTCCAAAGAACCATCTACCATCACTCCAGTATATACGGCCCAGGGGACGGTTTTCGACGACAACTGGGTGGTAATACGGCTCTCGATTGCTGTAGTTCTGATTTCGTAAGGCCACTCCTCTATACTTCGCTACAAAAGCATCTCGAAACAGCAACTAACGATTGCCAGAGCGTTTATTGTAGCAAATGTTGTTACGCATTTGCCTCAACGCGACGACGTAACGAGGGATGCGAAAGCAGATGCACCTGATCTTGGTCCCGAACGAGCTAGGTCAAATATCATCGGCTATATTTTCGGTGTAACGCCCGGTCTGGCCATATGGGTCGTTTTTGGCCTCACTAGAGACTTTCGACAAACCATGTATGACACGTTTGTGCCTCGATGTTGGCGCAGCAGGAAGCCGACGACGGCACCGCCTCTGGAGGATTCTTGGGATTCTGCGCATGACAGACAACAAGCAGGCCTAACGGGAGTTGCCATAGACAGCGGCCTTCAGCTAGATGACTTGAGTGCCGGAGCCAAGAGGCGCCCGTTGCTAGACGCGATGGGTGCGCCATTATTAGTCTCGACCTCAACCCCGAGGTTGACGCCGACTGACAGATCCCTTTAAAAGACAGACAGATATTGGTTGAGTATTTTAATGAGATGTGGCGTTTATGGTTAATTGATATCCAAAATTTGCTTTTCTAGAGAAACAAGTAATTGATTTAAGGTTATCGCAGGATCCATCGGAGTGGTCGTGTAGTTGAATGCGTTCATCCTATCAAATGACGTTTGTGCTGGCAATTGACACTTCAAACCCCGCCGAGAGCCGAAAGTTAGTGTTGCTAAGTATTTATTATAAGATTCGACATTTATGAAAAAACTTATTTTATAAACCTTAATAGATGTGAAGATAGAGTTGGGGCTACGTTATCCTTCTCTCGAATACTTCGGTATCTACTTAGTTTAAGTACTTGTTAATAAGGTTGATCCTTGACGGCTATAACCACTTATGGTAATTTCTCCCTACTATAGTAAGTCTCCATCTGAATTAGTCATAAGTCACATGGTTTTCGCGTATCCTTTTAGTAGCATGTATCGACATAACCCTTGTTTACTTCAATTGTCAAGTACGTACCAGTCGCATCATGGTGAAACATCAGATATTCAAGAACCAAGAGATTAAAGTTACCAATCTGCCTATGCAATGCTACAGAGTTCCCACCATGAAATTCACAATACAGCCCACCCTTTCATTCAAGTTGTCCGCGCGTAACCCGTCGAAGGAAAAAGCTGGCGCTGTCACCTACTACGTAATTGTACTTATTTGGCTTAGAAAACCCGATGGAGTGGTTCGGCAAGATCAGTGAACCCTCAGCACCCCAAGAGTCTGTCCTACAATCACGATGAGGGGGTAAGAAGGTGTTATCCGTGCGATTTCGCCGCAACGCAAAAAGTCCGCTTGGCAATCGATTAAAAACTAACGTTACATCATTCCGGCTGTCCGGGACCTAACCCGCCTCAATATTGCGGCGTGCGAGAGTTACGCCGAGCTTATATGCGCGCGGCTGACCCGTTGGTTTGGAACTTTTTTCCGCAAATGCAATTCTGGGGGAGGGGGAACTTAATATAGGAATCTCCAAATCAACAAGGGCGATTGCGGGGACCCCGCTGGATAGGGAATCGGCCTAAACCCCTTATGAGAGATATGTTGCGCCTAAAGCGGGTGCTTAGCTGACAAGGTTATAATTGTCAAGGTGGCGGATAGAACTTTCAAGAGAAAATAGATTGCCGTCAAGCCTATTACTAGTTTTCCTTTGAGGCGAGTGTTTCTTATCCTATTTGCACACTTTCGAGATATATATCTCCAACCGGCTGACTACGTTGCACAAATACCTACACCCAGACCGCCAGAGACAATGCGGGTGATACTATTTGATATCCAGAGGCACCGTATAGATGCTCGCTTATTCTAGAAAGTTACGCTGAATCAGCCAACGGCGTGGCCCTCCCTAAAATGTCCCTCCAATAGTAACTAAACCTCTCGAGCCTAGGGTCCTATAGGCGAATAGGCATGCATCATTGCATGATCCAATACTACTTTATCCCCAACTGCAAAAGCGGTACGGATCAGGCGCTCCGGCTAAATCGAACCACATACATCTAGACATTAAAAGCGGAATCCATCAAGAACACATCATTTGCTCCGACCCACATGCGTCTTCTATTATCTGATTACCCGCCGAGGGCCTCCGAGTTACTCCCGGGGCCGGCTGCCCTATATGTATATAGGCGAAGCCGGCTCCTCTTCTAAATTCTAGACTCTTTTGCCTTAGACTTATTATTTGAGTATCGTCTCTAGGAATAGCTATTAGGAACTACTGGCGTTGTCGCGGCTCTGAAACCATGGTTGGCGTCACTGTTGAGACGGACAATCGCGTCCACCGCATGGCGGTAGAGGACCCGGTTCCTTGGTACCGCAAGAAAAACCTCCGCTACCTCTACTTCATGCTGTTCCCGTGCCTCATGGGCATCGAGATGACCTCGGGATTCGACTCACAGATCATCAATGCCGTTCAGTTGGTGCCTGCCTGGACTAACTGTAAGTCGTACCGCCGAGCTGATTAGGGCCTGCAAGAAGTTAACGTTTGGATGGCAAGACTTCGGGCACCCTACGGGGGGTTACAAGGGCATATTGGCGTCTGCACTTCCTCTCGGTGCGGTCATTGGACTGCCTCTTATCCCGTTGGTTAACGACAACCTTGGCCGAAGATGGTGCGTCATGACGGGTAGTGTGATTATGATCATTGGGTCCCTCATCCAAGGCTTCGCAATTAATGGTGAGTCGGTTTTAGTAGATATTTATACACGCCAACGAGTGAGGCTTTAATTGACTCCCTGTTAGCACCCATGTATATCGTCGCTCGGTTAATTATTGGATTCGGACTTCCTTATGCCATCGTAGCCGGCTCCAGTCTTATCGGAGAACTTGCTTATCCAAAGGAGCGTGCTGTATTGACATCCCTCTTTAATGCTGCTTATTTCGTTGGCGCGATCGTTGCTTCGGGCGTAACATACGGGACGCAGTTAATCCCTTCAGACTGGTACGTCAAATAGCCAATTTGGCTTAAGTCATCATCGGAAGCTAATGCGATTGGAACACAGGTCTTGGAGGTAAAGTGGTGTCGCTGTCGATTAGCTCCCTTAAGTCATACTTACCTATGACAGGGTCCCTTCACTCCTGCAGTTGTCTCCCTCTCTATTGCAAGTTGTCTTCATCTTGTAAGTTGCCCCCCTAATCCCAGATCCGTCTACCAGCACTAAATTCCTTTAGCTTCATCCCGGAGAGCCCTAGATTTCTCATTAGTAAGGATAAGCACGAAGATGCATTTAAGGTAATCGTCAAGTACCATGCTGAGGGAGACGAGAACTCCGAATTCGCCAAGGCCGAGATGGCGGAGATCAAGACAACCATCGCGATCGAGTTGGAGCATTCGAAACGATCTTGGATGGACATGGTCAGCACCGCCGGCAACAGACGTCGTCTCCTCGTCGGATCCCTCGTGGGCGTGATGACGCAGCTATCCGGCAACGTCGTCATCTCGTACTATCTGGGCGACATTCTTGCGCTCGTCGGCTTCACGGACCCCCAGTTCGCCGCGAAATACAACATCGGGAACCAGGTTTGGGGCCTCGTGTGCGCTGTAATAACAGCGCTTATCGTGATGAGGTTTAGACGCCGAACCATGTATCTTTTCGCCATATCTTGGATTCTGACCGCTTACGTTGGCTGGACGGCCTCGGCGGCCGTGGCGATCGAGAGACACAACAATGCTGCTGCGAAACTCACGCTCTTCTGGATTTACTTCTACCAGCCTGGATATAATATCGGCTTCAACGCATTGACATATAGTAAGCCGGACGACCCTAACGAAGCGTGACACTGGTGCTAATTTTGCCAAATAGCCTTCTTGGTTGAACTCTTCCCTTATTCCATGAGAGCACGCGGTATCACCATCTTCCAATTCTTCGGTAAAGCTGCCCAGGTAAGTCGGGGATAGTGCCTACTATAAGCCAACCCATTGCTGACAAAAAAAAATAGTTCTTCGGCACGAACGTGAACCCCGTTGGCTTGGATCCCGTCAACGGCATCGGCTGGAAGTTCCTGATTGTATACTCGGTCTGGATTCTCATCGAAGGCATCCTCATCTACTTCCTCTGGCCCGAAACATCCGGCCGAACCCTAGAAGAACTTGCATTCCGTAAGTTATGACGATACAGTGCTAAATAGATTTTGCTGCTGACTTTTTACGTGTAGTATTCGAGGACGACGAGCGCTCACGTAAGACGGCACAGGCCGTCGAGAAAGAGATTCATAAGGATAACTCAATATCTGATGAGAAGGCAGCTGAAAAGGAGCTGGTTTAACGTTTCAACGGAAGTATCAATGATGAATCCTAGGGGAAGGGGAAGGGATTAGTTGCGTTTAATGAAGGCAATCTAATGTGGTGTCCTATACGGTAGTATACACTTAAACAAGGATGAAAATAGTGATATCTGCGCCTTAGGCTCAGCGAATTTTCACAGTAGATAATCTTACAACATAAAATGGATAGCTTCGGGACACCACATTGCTTGGTACAGTATACTGTCAGATATAAACGAGTCGATCAATTGAGGGTTTTAATCAGTGGTGTCTGTATTGTTCTGTTGTGTGTATATTCTGTGTAAATCAGGTGTTCCAAACTCCGCGCCTGACAACCTTCATCGATCTCCGAACTAACCCATTATGGTCAGTTCGGTGGTTGCCCCTGTATCTGACGTATACCACAACCGCTTTTATGCTTAGCTACTCTATACTTTTAGCAGATTTTATATAACGAGATAAGAAATTTTCTTAAACTATTTAATCTGGCATTCTTTACAATTAATTAACCATAATAAGAGCTTATCTATAAATGTCATCGAAGTTTATATCGATCTTCTTCCTCCATCGGCAGCCGCGGTGAACCGTAACAAGTCTAATGTGCTTTAATCCCTCTCTGCTCTCAATTTCATATCCGACCGGGGGACATTTCCACAAGGCATCTTGTAACTCGTATTCAGTGTAAGTAGAAGTATTCGGTCCCAGGTCTCGATTTATAGCTTCTGCAAGATCAAGTATATGTCGGATAGTGCCGACGCTTCGGCGGTTATACTCAATCAAGTTGCTGCTCACCGTTGTATGCCATCTCGTCAGCCAGCACCCAATGATCCATATTATCTCTAGAATGACGGCGACCGGCAAGATAAAACTGGAAAAGCCCCAAATATAACCCGTCGCGCCAATGCACGAGTGTTGATTGGCAATCGCCCAACCGGCTTCCAAAGCCTTCCCCATGTAGCACGGGCACTCTCCTGTACTAGAATTCCACCACAAGCAGTCCACGTCGCCAACACCAAAAGTTAAAAAGGAGGCCGGCAAATTAATAACGTTATTCTCGAGCTCTAATGTAGAGTTATATGGGACAACTCCCGGTCCAAAAAGGCTATTATTAGATGTGACGTCCAATCCGGAGTGGTTGCGGGAGAAGACAGCGTCTTGATAGGACTCGGAGGCTCGAGAGAATTGAGATACTAGGAGCACCTGAAGAAGCCCGGGCGAGTTCCAGTTGTCACGCATGGATTTATTCGTATAGAAGAATAAGCCGTCCCACGCTTCATCAATATATACGGCTGGGCCTGTCCAGTTTGCCATACCATTCCGGAAACTGGCCTGAAGTTGAACAGTACTATTGATAATATTGGAAAAATTGCCGCTGTTCGATGTATTGAACGAGTGGAAATAATCCTGTAGGCTATGTTTTGTTTTGGCGTCTAGATTAACTCAACAAGTTAACTTGAGACTCCCCCAGCTTTCTCCTTGGCAATTCTCTTTACTTACAAAAGAAGATATTGTTAAAATCGGAGGGGTGGTAAGGTAACTTCCAGGGAGTACTGGGACTAGGTACGTGATTTTCGTCGAAGCCGTATAATGAATAAAAGGAAGGGCCAGGGACAACAGAATCTAGATACCCAGAAAGTCTAATATCGTTATTCACCCAGCATAATGTCAGATTTTCGGATTTTATAGAGACATAAGCTTTATTCGACAGATTGTAGACCGTGATGCTGGGACTAGCGTATCCCGCGGATGCCGCCCAGATGGTCGGGAACACAAGGATATAGCCGATAGCAAACGCCAACCACGCGCAATACAATCGACAATTCTTCCAATTCTTGCCACTCGCTACCCTCAAGGTTGCGATTAAAGAAGAGAAAGAGGCTGTTCGGAGTAAGACGGTAAGAAGAAAATCGTATATCAAACCTGACGTTTCCAAACAGCAAGTGGCAACGTGGGTAGCGACCTGATAGAGCCACCAGGCGTGCAAGAAACGTAGACCCTGCCCGATAAATGTGTCCCACGCAAGGTCAATTAACTTCGCCTGTGTGAACGATAAGTCTTCGCGTACCACCACATTAATAAAGAAGCGGCTCTCGAGCCAGGAAGCTGACGATGCCAAGCAGGCATCGTACTTGACAGGAATATTCTCAAAAGCCGCAAGAGCAACGATAGCATATACCAATACCCCAATCAACGCTGAATTTATGGCGACTCGGAGGAACATGTACAAAGCTTTGGTGCGGTGATATCCGTAGAGCTGTCTCGGTGATAGTGCCCCCGGCCAATGGTATTCTGTTGAAGTGTCGAGCACCAAGTGGTCTTTTTCAGTCGTGTTGCCGATTTGATTTTCTCTACTATGATGTAGCTCCCCAGAACCTTTTTATAATAATGGAAAATCAGTAAGCTAATGTTAACTTCAGAGTATAAGCTTGACGAACCCGATAATTCTTAGTTTCGATCGCTGAAAGTGTTGCGCGGGGGGGGGGGGGTTTGCAGCTCCATGCCTCTGCTCCTTCTAACCATTCACCAACGGCGTTGTCCATAGTTGAATCAAAGATCAACGGGAGAGGAAAGGTGCTATAGTGCTCGACACACGGTGTGAGTATGATTATTAGGAAAGAAACAAAAAAAAGAAGAAGAGGAGAAAGCAAACAGAAAGAGAAAAAAAGGGAGTGAGGGAGAGTAATTACCAGTTGCTTACCTCCTATTAGTGATACATTTCAATATTTGCTTAGGGCCCTAAGTACTACCAACCCCCAGCTTCCTGTTTCATCTCGGTGCCACAACCTATTCAATCGATAGGAGGTTATTCAACCGCCTCCACGTTTTATTAGGTAGTACTCGTAAGCACCAATAGATTTACAAATTTCACGTCGATGCTCACTCAGACTACGAAAAAGGAGGCGCCACCGGGCTAAATCTCAGGATAAAATAATACAAATTTGTGTTACTACGCAAAAATCTGGATGATTTTCTTACCCGGAGTAGGTGGCCAAAAACTATCTCGAAATGTCTCATCTCTACAGCAGGTTCACCACCACGACTCAGTGGATAGCTGCAGCAGCTTAGGAACTAAGAAAAGGAAGGAAATCCAAGGCTTCGATTACGGCGTCATACAAGAATGTTCCTATGGCCCCTAACCACCAGGCCGTGCCGAACTGTAGTTAAATTAGGAACTAGCCATAACGTATAACGGGTCAACCTTGTTGAAATTAAGTGGTTGGTAACACCACCAGGTGGCTGGGTACTTCGCCTCACACACATCTACTATATAATATAAAGGTACTACCTTATTTACTATAGTTAAACTGTTTCCTACACTTAATACCAATAACATATATCACCTATAAACCTCATAATCCAATATCTTCAATGCTACCGGTCATTACAGCTTCGCGTATCCGGCTCTGCGAAGCTGAAACTTGTATGGCAAGGAAAGCATTGGTAGGGGCCTCGACGCCTCCTTGCCGGTGGCGGGCCTTCAAAGAGTTGGTTCTGCAAGCCCTAGCTTGCTGGATACCTAACCTGATACAAATTCTCACGCCTACCATTACGTCTGTAGGCAAATTTCCACCTCACTTCTCCTGCGTCGATGTTCATGGTTGCCTAGACCTCTTGCTTTGGGCGCACCGAGTCTTCTTCGGCCACCTTACATCTTGGACGGTCATGTGTGGTTCAAGGTCGGCATGGAGTTAGGTATCGCTAAGTTTGCTAGTGGCTACGAGACAAGTACAGTCGCCGCTGCTCGTAAATGCCGTTCTCGTGGGTTGTGCCCCAACAGGCTGTGGAAAGTCGCTCTGCAAGCCACATACGGCGTGGCAGAACTTCTACCCCTCGCCCGCATGGCTATCGAGCATGAAAATACTGCACAAGGTGGTAATCATCTCAACTGCACAGAGCAGCTCTGCTTGTACAGTCACGAAAATAGTACAATAGTAAAGCAAGCTCATAAGTGTCCAGCAGGGGTCTGCAATAATGAGACGCGGTTTCCATCAAATATTGTAAACGATGTGTTTGCAAGAGACATGCGATCTTCTGAAAGCTCTGCGTTACATCAATAGTGCCAGAGTGCTTGGCCCATACGGCCATCGGCAGGATCGATGACTCTCTGTGACTCTAATGAGCCATATCTAGCTATCTCACATGTCTGGAGGGATGGAACAGGTGGTGGGATGAAGAATGCAGGTGTGGTCAATACGTGCCTTTTTGATTTCTTCGCTGAGATTGTTACTGGCCTGGGGTGCGTGGGAGTTTGGTGGGACGCAATTTGTCTTCCTACGGGACGAAATGAAAAGAAACGAGCAATGAACATCATGCTTGCTAATTATGAAAAAGCTGCTGTGATGATCGTGCATGATAGCGAGTTACTTGAATACGAATGGAGAGAGGACGACAGTCCCGCCGTTGCCCTCGTGTTATCCGCCCGGTTCACTAAGGGTTGGACTGCAGCGGAACTATTCGCATCCAAGTCCCACCCGGTGAAAGTCCTCTTCAAAAACCCTATCAAGGATGGGCCTCCCGTTTTGAAAGATCTCGACACTGAGATTCTTACTAACGACCGGCCGTGGCAATATGGGGCTGCGGGCCATGATGAAAATTGGCATGACCGGCTACGCAACCCTCTACAGCAAGGCCATTTCATTGCCGCAAGTATCATAAGGCAATTGCGGAAAGGTGAGACGCCGCCACGGCTACGCGATCTATTGGGGCTTCTTCGGTCTAGGACAACGTCACGGGCCCGAGACAGACTCATTATACCGGGGTTGATGTGTCTTCCTTCTTTCCAGTTTGACTCGACAGCATCGATCCCGGCGATTACACAGCAGCTGCTGAAGCATTTTGGTGAGTTAGAACTGAGGGATCTATTCCATAACGGGATCCCCATCGCGACCTACGGGCCTTGGTCGTGGTGTCCTCCGTCGATCTTCGACCTAGGCCAGACCCGTGACGCTTTCACCAACGACCCCAGTATGATGTGCTTCATTAAGCAGGACGGACTGCTTCGATGCAAAGCACAGGCAGTCCAACTCTTGGACGAAGATCTAATTATTCCGTGCGGTTCCCATTCGGCGTCTTGTCCCGTATTTCCGTAGCTTTGGCTAACCGAGATCATTGTGTATTGCTCGTGGATCCGTGGCCGAAAGTCGGCCGTGGGTTCGGCCAAATGCAATTCATACTTGCTAACCCGGTCGGGGTTGATCCTCCAGGTGCTGATGGAAGCAGTGTATTAAGGTGCAGATGGGTAGGGATGGTATCTCTCGCATTAGCATCCATCAACCCACACATACCGGAGCAGTCGAAAAGCATCGCCGTAGACCGAAGGAAGGTTTGGCATATCACTTGCGAGTTTGGTAGTGATGTTGACGCTGAAGGTGAGCCGTTACCTAGCATACCAGTGATAGAAGCTGGCGAGTCCGCAGAGGCAGCTGCGCAGAATTTCAAGGGAAATCCACAAATTATGAACGATATATAACGGCACCCGTCTAAAGATATCTAATTAGACATTTCCCCAATGAGTTTGGGGGATCGCGTGTTGATATTGTTGCTCAATTTTGGAAAACGAATCATTAAACTTGGTTTGATTTATGATCTCGTACTTGTCCCGGTAATTTCGTCTCCTCTTTAATCTTTGTCGCTACGTAAATCCCTTCGAGAACATGAGGTGCCCAGAACTCATTTTTATATTCTTCTTTCCACTCCGCGTCTGGGGCAATGCTTTCTGGCACCTCTGTTTTCCCGGGCAGGGAATGTCCAATGGCACTATTCATGGCTTTTAAAGTGGCCTCCTCCCACCTAGTTCGTGTTGGGCCTTCCACAAGAATCGGATCGATCCATTTCATGGCCTCCGCTGCAAATCTATCTCTGTCTTCTCTGTTTTCGCCCGGTAGTAGAGCAAACGTATCAGGATTGAGCGCAATGATTGTGTTGAGAAGCGCCCGCCGAGAACTCAACGTGGTACGGTAGCGCTCGATCTTAATGCTGGCATACGACTTCATCCATTGTTTAGCGCCTTTTTCAGGCGGCATCACATAGGCTTGCATGAATATGCAGAAAGAAATCCAAAAGGTAACGAAATATGCATTCCAGTCCTTTATCGCTGCCGCTCCGAGAGCGATTGCCCACTGACCCAAGATGAACACTCTCAGAATTATGCGAAGACTAGTAGCGATGGGCGGCCTCTTTACGGAGCCTAGAGGTTTCAGCGGTCTGTTGAGCAAAGAGTTAATGATAGTGGACTCCCCGTAAAATGCGATCTAGTCGGTCGTGTTCTCATGCTCAGCAGCTAGGACCAAGCGATTCCACCTAGTTGGTTTCTCAACTAGCAGGCACCGGGGATTGCTCCCGTGAAGGATGAAAACGATGACACCTGTAATAGGCATAAGAACAAGGAATGCCAATGATAGCCAGGCTCGCAGTATGCCACTCATAAGAACCATCCCGAGCAGCACTACCCAGCCGCACATATGCGGCCATCTCATTCGCATAGATCGTAGGAGAACGCGCTGCGGCCAAGATGAAGAGATCTCAGGTCTATGGGGAGGATGGAGACGCAAAACGTGAACGATTTCGAGGTTCTGCAGCCGAGCATCATAACCGTTGATATTACCGTGCAAACTTTTGATGATCGTGGCAGGATGGGCTCGAAGACACAAACGAATAGTCTCAGGGTTGCTGACATAATATCGATTGCCATAGCGACCGTCTAGTCCCAATAGGCCAATGCTATTGCCAAAACGATCCAAGTAACAGTGAGGATACGTAGGGTTGTCATTGGACAATAGGAGTCGGCTTCCGGCGGGTGTGATCGGAGAGCTCCACAACGCGGCGTATCCTGCGAGCTGGTATATATACAGTTTCGGTGGTAGGTCTATGAACTCAACAAGAGCAGATAATGGGAGTATACCAGCCAACTCTGCCACCCAGCCATTCCGACTCAGGATGGCAGCCAGTTCGTTAATAGCCGACGCGAACATAGTGGTTGATGTGTACCGCGCGATGAAGATATAGAGAAAAAGATAACGCTCAAGAGGGGTTGCTAACCATGATATTATCCTCCTGGGACCCCTACAATCTCACAATGCGTAATTTGGCGAACCAATCCGCATATGAGACGACCATAACGATGTGGCAAGGGGAGGTCTTTAGCTGCAATCTAATAGCCTACTAGGGAAAGGCGTCAGCTGATGTTTGCGCCTCACTTGGAAGCAGAAAACTCGTTATCTTACTCAACCCTCTGACCCTCCTTCCTGGTTTATTCCGCTTAGAAGCCAGTGAAGGAAGACGGAATTAAATTGATCAATATATGTACCTACAAAAGATTACCCTGAAGCGCGACTTACGCATAGAATAGTAGTTGGGGTAGGTTACAAGCATTATAGTGGATTAGTATACATAGGTACACAGTAAGGTAGGACTCTTGCCCCTGTAACTATAGCCCCAATATCTGTCGCAATAACATTCTAGGTTTTATGGCGTTGCGCTCCGTCGCTAGCTCACATCCCGCCCTCATCATCAGGGAGGTAGATGGACTAGGTTTCCAATCCATAATGGAATTTACACACATCGTCTCTCTACCTATCCGCCATTTTTCGCAGCTCGCACTAGAATCCTCCAATAATTTCTTGTCTCCAGATCAAGAGGATCGAGCTGAGCCTCCATGTGTCTCAAGAGCGGCGAGCTTGCATTACGTGACAAAAATCAATCGCCCCATTTGAATTTTAAGGATCCCGAGAATGCTCGTACGTTTAGCGTTGACCTTCTTACGCCGTTTGAGACTCCAGGCCACCTGGGCCCTTTCCTAAGGGCCCAATTCGATGGCTGGAATTCGCATCAGGAGCCTTCAGAATCACTCAAGGAGGACTTGAGTGGGTGTCGAAATGGGGACTACTATATGCGGGGATGCGTTCCTCAAATGAGGAACGATATACCTTGTTTTCTGGACGAGCCTAAATGTTATGGGCAATCGATGTTCATAAAGGTGTTTAGGTACTGGTACTTTTCGGGCATACGATCCTGCGACAACTTAACGTGTAAAACTCGGAAGATCATGCTTGAGCGGTCTGCGCCTCAATGCGGCTGGGCTGTTTTTCGCGATATCGTGCTCACATGTCTCGCATGTTGGCAACCAGCGAGCGAAGTACTGTCCTTTACTGCGACGATTCCAACTGCGGATGAGAATACTCAGCTTCCAGCTGCTTTCTGCATCGACGTTCGCGGAATGGTCGATCTGTGGTTTTGGACTACTCGGCTTATATCTGGACCCATCGTTCAATTGGTTCAAGAACTAGGAATGGATGGGTTTGCGGACGATGCGCTTTATCAACTCTGGCAAGCATTTAAATCCGATCATAACTTGCGCGCTACGGAAAGTTCTCTCAAGTTCTATGAACGTGGCTTTTGTGTCAATCGTCTCTGGAACGTCTCGTTTCAAAGTAGACACGGCATAGCGGATATTCCTTACATTGTTGAAAAGGCTCTTGAATCCTTGGCTCATAAATCGGAGAGCAGACACACTAGCTGCACAGAGGAGAGTTGCTTTGTCGCTCATGAGAATAGCACCCTTGTCAAACAAGCGCATAAATGCTATTCCAGATCATGCACTGACGAGCTCACTTTCCCTCCAGCCATACTAAACAAAGCTTTTAGTCATGGTGCCCGCAACGCGGCTTTAAAAGTACACCCATTTGAAATCACCGCGTGGCGCATTCCCGAACCTGACCGAACCCCGTCTTTTCTATGCGCTCCTGACGATGATTATGTCGCTATCTCCCACGTATGGTCCGATGGAACGGGCGTTGGGATGAAATCTGGTGCAGGTATCGTTAACGCCTGTCTTTTCGAGTATTTCTCAGATATCGCGAAACGAGAGGAAGTGTCATGTAAGGGGATCTGGTGGGATGCAATCTCTATCCCAACGGAACGCCACGCTAGGGCTATCGCGATGGATAGCATGCTCGAGAATTATGAGAACGCAAAGGTCACTGTAATCCACGACCAAGATTTACTGGAGTTTGAGTGGAAGGACGATGGGAGTCCGGCTGTAGCAATGGTTCTATCGTCATGGTTCACGAGGGGCTGGACAGCAGCCGAACTGTGGGCTTCGAGACATCACCCCGTGAAAGTGCTCTTTAAAGACCCCAATGACTCGACAGGGCGAAGACCACTGCTCAAAGACTTGGACAAGGACGTCATGGCTGGAGACCTGTCCCGCTGGTTCGACCCCGAGACTGATGGGCATCGGTGTCCGTATAATAACCGCGCATTGGACCCGACCGATACGCTTCCTGGATTGGCCCATATGATTGCAACTGATATCCTAGCCCTGTTCCGCTGGACTGAGCACCAGAAGATTCCGGACCTGCAAGCTCATCTACGCATGCTACAGACACGGACAACGTCGTGGGCGCGTGATCGTACCCTCATCGCCGCCCTGATGTGTCTACCACGCGATGCAATCGACTCGACTACCACCGGCCCTCAAATGACGCAGAAACTCCTAGCTAATTTTGGAAGTCTCAGGACTACAGAGATAGTCAACCATCGAGTGCCCATGTCTAGCGATGGCCCCTGGGACTGGGCTCCGCAGTCTATATTCGATCTCGGCCAGTGGTCGCTATCAATGGATCCTATGGGACACTGGTCTTACATCAACGAGGACGGTAGCATCAAATGCGAGTTCCTAGCATACGAAGTCTTGGAACAGGATGTCATTACAGAGTATCGTCACCACCCCGCTCTCGCAGCTCGAATCTCCGTTGCCCTATCAAGAAGACAGAGCTGCTTACTGTTGACAACACGAAGAATCCAGCAAGAGGATACGTATATTCTATTCCAGCCCGTTTCCGTCAGCGCTTGGATGGTAATAGGAAGATGGATCGGATGTGTTTCTTTGAAAACTCCATTGGGAACATCTAGGCGTCACCTGCAAGTCTAGAACACATATTCCGACGGCAGAGATGTCACTGGAAAGAGCCCACCCACATATGTGTTCGGTAAGAGCAGAAGTAGCATCGGGAAGTCGTTGCCTCCGATGAGTTTTGAATCAACGTTTCTAGCTCTTGAAGGCATGAATCGGAACGAAATAGTGCCAGAACCAAAGACATGGTGTCTATCGACTAACCACCTTGAGGTATGCTCCTTTCCAAGCTAGGATGTGCTGAGATTTTGACAGGAAATTCAGGAAGTATCAAAGTGGTTACCTCATCCAGTCTACATCTACGCACCGAGCGCGGAATTATTACCCAATATTGGAAGAACAGGGTCAACCCATCCATCTGGCACGATTGTCTTCGAGACGATGAGACCTGACAATTGGGTACGCTTATCTTTTTTCTCGGGGCTCACCGATGCTCTTGGCATGGGTGAGCGAACAGTCTGTCCTCAGGGCCACGATGGCTGCGACGGCATTGCTAGAATCACATGGTCTTTTCCTTGCTCAGAAAGTGTCTATTATGGGTGCTGGGCTGTTGTTCCCCGAGTTTACACATCTGTGTTCCACATCACCTCCATCTCAAATACTATCAGGGGCGATTTCGATATGGCTATTGGATCGGGAACCTTTGATGACGATATCAAAATGCATCTGGTCCGTAGTCAGACGTGGAGGATATACCTGCAGACCTGGAGTCAATGTGGAGAAAGTGGTATGTGTGTGAGGCAATAGGTTAGTCATCAGCCCAGCGGTATAATCTTCCCCAGGCTATAGGTCGTCCGGAGTGGCAGGAGAAATGTGTTGGATAGTGTGCAATAGATAGGGGCAATTTTGTAAGCCTCATACACTAGGATGTACAAATTACTTAGCTCATTTAACAAATCGCCCTGGCAGATTTGCTGATACACAAAACGATCCAAAATGTAATGATGTACGCGTCTAATCCCTGCGTAGAAGCTGCGCCGATCGCCAATGACCATTGCCCGAGGACGAGAATCCTTAGCGCTATGTTGAATGTCCAGTGATTGGTCCCTGAGAACCTCTTCACCCGTAACGGTAAATTGAGTAATGCGTTGACTGCCGTGGTCTCACCATAGACGGCCCACCAGTCGGTCTCGTTCATGTGTAATGCGGCGACCACAAGGCGGTTATAGTTGCTCCCAGGGGTATCTCTAAGCGTGGGCTGACTGCCTCCTCGAGTGAAATAAATAATAGCTCCCGTGAAGGGAATAACAAGTAAAAATGTAAATGATATGTAACATCTAAGGATGGCTGTCGCCACCAGAAGCCCTACTAGGAGACTCCATCCCACAGCCGAGGCGCCGAGTAATAACAAGCATTTGTGGGATCTCTTTGTGCAGCTCGCACGAGTTACATGAACCACTGTTAGGCTCTGAGGTCGGCGGCTGTATTGCGCGTCTTTTGTGTTCTCGTGATCATTTACAACCAAAGTTCTGGGGGCAACTTCAAGGCAAAGACGAAGAGTCTCGGGACTGGCCGCATTATACATGTCGCCGTACCGTCCATCCATGCAATGTAGGCTTTGGCTATTTCCAAACTTGTCGAGGCAACATGGCTCTTCAATAGAGCGCGGCGACAAAAGCAGACGACTCCCCGATGGAGTAACAGGCCAACACCATGCGGGTACAGATCCGGTCAGCTCAAAGATATGGAGTGTCCGAGGGACGTCGAGAAAATCGATGAGAGCAGAGAGCGGGAGAATTCCCGCGAGCTGCTGCGACCAAGCATGAGTACTGAACAGGCCGTTGAGTATCTTGAGCTGATACTCTAACATGGTTTTTGTATTAAATTTTAAGGCCCCAGTGACGGAAATAGCGCAATCGATTGACAGAAGTAGTACCTGTAGTAGAAGGCAGGCAAGCCTGGACCGGAATAAACTAAGTATATCGTATGGCGTTGCAGCCATTCAGGTTGGTGTGCGCCTGACAAACTGGTTCGCACCCACAAGCCTTATAATGCATTTCATATCCGTAATGTTCGGATCATTGTGCCAATGATTACCGCTGGGAGGATGCATGAGTACACAAGGCGACCAGTCGGTCTGGCAAGGCAGACAATACACATTGTGGCACGTCAAACCGACGGCAATAGTGCGTGAAGGCTGTCGGGCGGCCCGGTTTGTGTCAGTCCCAACCAACTGGGCTTTTCTGATCCCAAGACCGATAAATTGCGAAACTTTGTGATATCCAACCTCAACAACTTCAGGAATTGCATGTTAATAATCCCATTTTTAAGCCTGATTTGACATATGTGTAGTGACAAGGATAACGTTCAAACGTGCTCTCGGTAAGCATCCTGTAAGACCCGAGGAATGACTCATGTGGCTTATTGTGGCTGGGTCACGAGCTTGGGGGCCTGAGTATAGGGGTTGCATTAGGAGTACATATTAGAACCCAAAATTATTTCTCATCAAGGACTTCCCCCAACCTCATAATAGTCGACGAACCCAACCCAGCATGTGTAAAGTCACAGGTTAGGTGGGTAAAATGCCTAGTAAGGCCGTACTGCTATTTACAGGAGTTGAATGGGAAGAACGATGTCGGCTTCACAATTCTTTCGGAGTACCTCTCAATGAAAATTTCGGCGCCGTTGCTTTAGATACTAGTATCCTCTTACCAAGCCAGTCGGGTTTGGTTCATGTTCCTGAGCACTGCGAAAATGCATCAAAGGCTGAGATGCTTGGACTCAGGTCGTTTTCTGCGTTTCAAAATCGTCAAGGACCAGTATACAACCCAGCCAAGACTGTACCGGCGAACACCTGGGTTCGAACAATATCCCAAATGCCTAGACCAAGAGATTCTCGCATACATCTTTATAATCCCCCAGGTCACACGGCTCCAAATATGTCGGAATCCTATACGCCAGCTCCCTCATATACACACAGTACATCGGCAACCACTGCTGGAGATAGCAGGCCATCGCTTACAAGTCTCACCTCAGTTGAGTCTTAGTTATCTGACGGTAGAGCTACACTAAGAGGATGTAAAATACAAAATGGATGATTTGGGGACTGAATTTTACTGTACGTGAGGTGAGATGAGAAAAAAATAAATACATTCTTGATTACTCTGCAGCGAGTTGATTAATTATCTAGGTAGTTGCGCTTTTTGGATAGCATTTCTAAAATGGCCTCGAGTCTAAAGTTGAAAAGAGACTATCCCAAGTAGCCGAATCAAATTCCATTTCGAATTCATTTGCGCTCTGCCAGAACTCGTTTATAGACGGGGTACCCGTAAATTCACTCTGCCCAATTTCCATATCACGTTGTGGAAAGTCGGCTTGGACGCTTTCAATGGGATACGGATTGCCCTCGTGAACTTGGGCAGTCCCTTGCGGATCATGGTCCGCCAACGCCTCCCCCGGGAAATAGACCTCATGCTTACGGAGCACCTCGATCACAGAATCGAGCGATCGGTTTAGAAGAGGGGAAATAGCCCTAGATCCTTCAAGCATCTGCAACATAGTGAGCACCTCCTTTTTCCTCTCGCCATGGTCTGCTTCGTTCTTATTAAAACAAAGGTCCATGACCTGAATGGCCAGTGCTATGTGCGTGTAGTGAACAGCCACTATTAGACTTGAGGTTAGCAATTGCCTTTTGAAATGCCTTAGGAGTGTTGGAGGGGAACAAGGGGTTTATAGGGCCCTATTTTGACCGGAAGTGAGCTTTCATTCTCTACTCTCTCCCAACACATGAAGACAATGAGTTCGTGATTACTTACTAGCCATTCGCGCCGTCTCCATAGAGGGTGAGTCGCCTTCTGACTTTGGTTCTTCGTAGAGCTGAATCACTACCCTCGCCGATTCCAAACATGCTTGTCTTGAGTAGTCGTACCGGGGATCAGATGACATCCTAATGAGGAATTTCTGATGTAACCTGCACCGTCTGGTATGAGCAGCCGCTAAGATGCAGTACCGCATCATAGGGACTTTCGTATACACAGCCTCCAGGTGTGTACTCTTCTGGCGACTTTCTTTGTCAAGCCGGAAAAAGTATGGTAGCTCCAAGAAGAACTCCCTTAGTTTTTGGTCTAGAGAAATGATGCGCTCGTAAGGAACTCTCATGAGCTTCGATGTCTCTAATGGAATGGTATCTGTGTACTCCCTTGACAGATGCGCGAGGCGAATTCTAGCAAGAAGAAAAGTTAGCCCTGTTGGCCGGGGCCCGGTGATCTCAGCACGTGCATCGCCGGGAGGATCGTCATCATCGTTATAGTCTTTCGGGAGGTTGACTTGAATGTGGTTGGGGTGGATAAAATATGTGCCTTCTTGGGGCCCCGACATTGTCGATTGTGTCCTAGCTAGGTTTAGCTTCAGTATGGCAAAGGAAGAGGTAAACGCATACCAGTCTGAGGCTATTAGATGCCAATACACTCTACGTTTTACCTCGTGGTCAATTAAGACACGCAGGCTTACGTCATGACTCCTTGGGACAGAATCATTGGCATCTAGTCGATGTAGGCCCAGATCCCTGGCCGTTGACACAGCCAATGCTAATAAATGGCGGTGTCTAGCTGAAAACCCATCCAAATGGTACGTAACGTACGACATTAATATCAATGCTTGAACATCTTCCAAAGTACCCGAAGTATTGCGGCGTGAATATTCTAATACATCCAAAGCGCTTCCACTCCAATACTTCGAGAAACGGGTCGTGTCATTCCCAATATCCGCCCGTTCAGTGCTCCCCGTAGGTTGATAAAAGAAAGCGCTGAGGGCGAAGAGGGAAAGTAGTAGCGCAGCTTGGCCGGGTAGAACGGATTCGTTTTGGCTGATTCGTGTGTAGAAGGACTTCATAAGTGACTGGATAGCAGGGAGGTTAAGGATTTGACACATGTGGTCTATATTTGCCTCAAAGCAGCTAAAAAGAAGAACAGCCGTTTGATAAGGAGGGAGTGTTATAATAGTCTTGCTTATGCGCCCGTCGGACGTCGAGGAAGCATATTGTGATGAATCGCCTAGTGAGTCAAGAATATCATCCACGCTACGTATGGTAAAAGCCAGATTATTGGATAGGGCCGAAATCTAGGAGATTGTCAGTGGAACTTCAGAGGCAACCCAGATGAAGGTGATGGGTATGAATGAACCTACGAGCGAGTCTTCTCTCACTCCGACGTTATCTAGTAAGTGTAAATCTCTGTATTGAGAAGCTTCTTCAGAACGGGATGCAGACGCGATCCGTTCGTCTAACGATTTTTCGCCGGTGGTATCTTCTGGCAACACGATGGACTCTAGCCGTTCGATGCGAGCAAGAATTTCGGCATCTTTATGCACCTCAGGGGCCAGAACTCTTTGGCTTCTTGAAGGTGGGATAAGAAAATGACAAGGGACGTTGCGAGATTCGCAGTTCGAACAGGGTTGTGCTCGATTGCATCTTAGCTTTTTCAATCGGCAAAGTTGACACGACACAGGTTCCGGACGGCCCCTCCTTGTTTGCATTGTTTATTAGTAAAGAATACCGTAAATAGTCTGTACGAAAAATAGAAACTGGTTGTGATGAACTCCATGGAGCTTCAAACGAGGTGATCCGCGGAGGTCCGAGCCTCTTTTATAGCATGGCGAGAAGGATTCTGAGGATTACTAATACAGTCGATAGTCGTGTGTACCCTTACTAGGCGTCGAGCTGACGCCATACGAATACACGAACCTCTTACATGAGTTTTGATTCAATTTTCTCGGTTGAATCGGGAATGGCCTAGGTAGCATCCGCGGAACGTAATAGCATCATTGCTACAACTTCTCGGACGTAGGACGAGTTTACTAATAAGTAGTAAGGGAAGGTTAAAATCATGATTGACTACTTAAAGGTCGTAAAGACGTGGAAGATTGTGCAAGATTGAACAAGTACAAATTTCTCTAGTATCGTACTTCGAAGTTCTTTTTCTACTCATTCAGTTTGAAGCACTCTCAAAATGCCGAAACAAGTAATCGTTCAACCCTCTATCGATGCAGTCAAAATCATTGACACTCCTATTCCGGTGCCCGAGGACAATGAGATCGTTATTAAAGTAGCTGTTGCCGGATCAAACCCTAAGGACTGGAAGTATCCTCTTTGGTAAGTATCCCTAGTATGAGCCTCAATTAGGCCCGCGCTTCTAACCCATGATAGGAAGAATTGGCCTCACAATAGTGGCGATGATATTGCTGGTATCGTGCATTCAGTGGGCAAGGACGTCTTTGAATTCAAACCCGGAGATCGTGTAGCAGCCTTGCACCGAGCTGGAAAAGAAAATGGGAGCTATGCGGAATATTCAGTCGCCCCGGACTGGACGACCTTCCATATCCCTCAGCATGTGACATTTCAAGAAGCCGCCACCGTCCCTACTGCAGCTCTGACTGCAGCCATCGCGCTCTATGCTGACATGAAGCTTCCTACACCGCACGATGCAGCAGACCCAGCGACCAGAAACAAAATTCCAATTGTGGTTTACGGTGTCACGTCCGCGGTCGGTGCGTTCGCAGCGAAATTAGCACGCCTCTCGGGACTGTACCCTATCATTGGGATTGCAGGCCGAGCAGGTGACTATGCACAGACCTTAGTCGATTACGTGGTCGATTATCGTCAGGGAGAAGACGTCGTTGCTACCCGCGTTGAGGAGGCCTTGAAGAAGGAAGGATTTAGTGGTAAGGCCTCTCATGTCTTTGATGCGATCAGTGAGGGCGGGACACTTGAAACAACTCTACGGTTCCTCGACGCGGACAGGGGTATTGTAAGCACCGTCCTCCCCCCAAGCCTTTTTGCTATGGACAAGGAGAATTTCAAGTACCCGCCTGGAGTGATGGCCATCAACAGCGCTGTCCCTCGTGTTCACTCGACGCATAAGGACTTCGGGTATCTTTGGTCTCGCTACCTGGGAAGGCTACTAGCAGACGACAGATTAAAGCCGCATCCCTTCGAGGTTGTCTCTGGGGGTTTGCATGGCGTATTGACAGGATTACAGAAGTTGAAGGATGGCAAAGCTAGTGCTACAAAATACGTGTATAACATTGAGGATACTGACGACTCGCCACTAACTTCCGGAGCTTCGTCGTCGGAACAACCGGCCAGTAAACCCCACCCCCTTGCCACCTTTCCGTTCCCACAATAACTGCAAATTCCTCGGATTCTAGGAGTCATAACTAAGAGGGGCTAGGAGACCATTCCATTTTGATGCACCAAAGTAACCAGGGGGTGTAATGTACGTAGTTTATACAGTCGTTACCTAAACTATTAAATAGACACATCTTATAGGAGAATTTCTGCGAATATCGTGCTATGAGCGGGGTTCTATCTCTAACTCCATGATATCATGCATATAGAATCATAACTTCGTGACATTTAATTTAGGGACTTCCCTATGTACTTTCCGTCGGGGTATCTTCTACCGCAGGGGTCCGTGGTTTGTTGGCTCCCCAGAAGAAAACCACCACGGCAGCTGAGGCAGACCACTATGGGACTCGGAGTTAGTCATTATTATCATAAGCGGAATATTTAAGTGCTTGGGGCAATGCAAAGTTTCTACGTCGTGCTCGAAGCCGGCATAGATGCTTTTTGAATACTCTTCAAGATGAGAAAGATAAGAGGAAGATTGACCATAACAATTACTTACCAGGCCGAAATTCCATGTCAGGGTTCCCCACCCCGCCGACTCAATAACATAGCCAGCCCATATAGGACCAACTATACCACCCGCTGCGAACGCCATGTTGAAAAGTCCGTATGCTAGGCCGTAGACGCCCTTCTCCCCAAAGATGCCAGGGTTCTCGGCTTCTTTGGCTTCTATAACGTAACTAATCTCCGCCATCAAAGGGGTCATGGAGAAGGGAAGCGTGAAACCAGCAAGAGCAAGCAAGAATGCTAGGAGCACCTTGTGCTGAATGGTGTTTTCCGTGACAAACCGCAAAGATATTAAGATTGGAACGGTCGCAACGAAACCAGCGAACGACGGCCATTTGGCGCCGTACTTATCGGATAACCAACCCGCTAAGGGCGCTATAAACCCGGGGATGAAGAGAGCTAGGAAGAGGACGGCCGTAGCCGTCGAGTTCCACCCAAACAATCCCCGAACGAAGAGCGCCAAAACTGCGTCGAAACCTATTCTGTTCTTAATGTGAGTGGGAATTACAATGGCGAAAGAGCTTTTGGTGGCTTACAGAATACCCGATTCGACGAGAATACCATATAGAGCGGCGAGAAGCCTTGCTGACTTCAAAAGCGCAATGATCGGGCGACTCCTGCGCTTCTCTTGATCTACTTCCGAAGCATTACTACGATCGTCGGAATGATCAGCTTCTCCAACTAACGCTGTTGCTGGAGTTTGTGTGTCAGGTATATCAGTAGAGCCTCTGAGAGGTTCATTGCCCGGGGGATTTTTTGGGGAAGTCTTCTCTGCGCCGATTTGAGAACTCTCAGCTTCAGGTTCTTTGATCCACTGTTTAGCGACCTTCTTCTCAATCATGATGAGTCGTAGCACAACATCCAAGCCGACTACGCCAAAAGCAACATAGTATACAGCAAGGTATCCGGCGTTATTGTAGACCACCCCACCAATAACAGGAGCAAGGAGAAGGGCAATGCTCATCGAAATGTTAACATATCCCATTGCCACACCAACCGAATCTCCCATCGTATCTACAAGTAGGGCACAGCCTACGCTCCATACGACGGCAGCGCTCAATCCTTGTAGCAATCTGCCTAGGACGAAAAGGCCTATGGAATTGCCAAAGGCTAGCAAAAAGGTTGTACCAGCAAGGGCTATTAGACCTAGCAGCAGCGGCCACCTCCTTGAGGAAGTGTGATCTGCATAAATTCCGGCGATGGGGCTCCCAATGAACAAAGCCGCGCTGTAGACTGCCAGAAGTACGGATATCCATGTTTGGACCTGGTCCTCAGGAACACCAGCTTGGGTTGCTAATGCGAAGGGAAGTACAGGTACAATCAATCCGTAAAAGAAGATATCGGCGAAGATGGCCAAGTTCACTAGGGTGACCGTGAGAAAAATGTCAGTGGTCATAGAGTACAGCAAAGTGGACGAATGAACATGGTTTTTATAAGACAGACATACCAGTTGCGACTATTAGGGAGGTCGAAGAACGGAAAGAGAGGAAACGAGGTGGCTTGCCGCGTGTTTCCGACCCCGTTCCCGAGAGGAACTGCGGAAGATATCGAAACCGCGTCATAGCTTAGTTGGTTTCTCCCAAAGAAAAAAAAAATGAAGAAAAATATAAGTAAAAAGGTGAGTTATTCTACATTAATCATGATTCTAAGAGATTTTAAAAAAGAGAGAGGTAGTTAGTTAGTCATGCTTTGTGCGTTGACCCAAGAGGAAAACGCCCCCGCTACGTAAAGAAATAGGTATGGACATCTATATCCAACGAATCTCCGATTTCGACTCGGACGTAGTGGGTAAGGGAGTCCGCGGCACCCGCCCGCCATTCTCGGCAAGGATTTAAGGAACTCGTATCTACACTGGGTAGGCGGACCAAGCTTGGACGATGAGATATCGCGGGGAAATATAACGGAAACGAACAAACACTCACACAAGTAGAAAGATATACGTCTACTATATTGGTTTCCCGTACTGGGACGATTTAACTCGGTATGTATCCCTCATTCACTCATGAGGGCTTATACAGCAAGCTACAGATTCTTGGCTGAATGGTGAATGCATGACAGCTGGTGCCATTCTTGCCGGCTGTCGTAGGGGCGTCTCTTAGATTACCTAAAAATTAGGTACCCGCTTCTAGCTCCATAACCCCACTAAAACTTTGGCGGACCTATCTTATCTCCCAAGAAGTTCTGCGCCTTGAATCTATCGTCACATTCCTGGACTCTTTCTTGTCGAAGCATTCAGCTATACGAAGGTTGAAATATCTACCAATTCAAAATGCCGGAAGATTCGACGCCCTCCGAGGGCTTTTCCACCTTACCCATCTCGATTCCTCCATTACCATCTTATCCTGTTCACACGACGCATTACATATACCTGCGACGAAACGCTCCAAAAATAAGTATGCCGAATGATTCTCGAAGCTTATATCTATCCAACGTTCCTACCGATAGCACCGAGGCCCACTTCCGTGCTTTATTCTCCAACCTCGTGGGAGCTGGTCGATTCGAGAGCATCACTTTCGAACAGGACAAAAGAAGTGCCAAATTCTCCCACGAACCCGCCCAGGCCGAAAGGCTGGCTAGGCATCATAAGAAGAGAAAAAGGGAAGATGAAGAACTACAAGACAAAAAGGAAGAGGCCGCTGCAGAGCTCCCAGAAACATGGACGCGAGAATTACATCGCAGCGGGAGCTCCGCCGTCGCTTTACTTGCTGACGAGAAAAGCGTCGACTCTGTCCTTAAAGCTATCAAGAAGCTCTCAAAAACAAAAAAGTACCCAGTCTGGGGAGAAGGTCTTAAAGGCGGTGTTCCGGAGTTTGGCACGCAATGGTTAAAGGCACACAACAAACTTTCATACCCAGGAAATGATGTCGTGCAAGCCGTGGTGGATGCATATTTCACAGTCTTTAACAGAAAAGAGGCGGAAGCGCATCAACTAGCCAAGAGACTCCGCAATGAGCCCGATGAGGATGGCTTCGTCATGGTTACTCGCGGTGGTCGCAGTGCCCCGGCCAGGCGGGATGAAGCAGAGGAGGCGAAGCAGAAGATGCTTGAGAAGCAGCAGAAGAAGAAGGATGAGATGCAAGATTTCTACCGCTTCCAGTTGCGCGAGAAACGGAAGGCCCAACAGCTGGAACTCTTGAAGAAGTTCGACGAGGACAAGAAAAAGGTCCAGGCCATGAGGGAAAAGCGTGGAAAGTTCGTACCCGAAGTGTAACCACTTCTCTCAACGAACGGAGGGACCTGCATCTACTAGTTCGTCCCGTTTAGTTGCGGGCGCAAGGATAGGACGAAAGAGACCAGTTAGTGGTTACACTATGGAATTTCATGCGGTAAGCGGATTCATAACTACCTCTACTATCCTTACATGATGACGCACGCGGGGCCAGCGAATTGCTCTGGAGCCTGGAGTTCCAGCGTTTCGACAGCACGTGCCGAAAAACACCGCGTATTCAATCTTCTCAACTCCTCTGACACGTTCTCTCGTTCTTCATACTACTGTCCTTTCTTTGTGGTCCATTCGCTGAAACGAATTTTCAGGGAGCGGGTTGACCAATGAAACCCGATCAGAGATCGGCGGTACGATAATTCCGCTCAACTTCCAGGTCCATCTAGTTCTACAGGTGCTTGCTCTCTCCCATACTGACTATCATCAATTGTTTGGCTGTTCTTACGTCCAGACCAATTTGCTTTGGTATCTGGCATCTGGCTAGCCATTGTGGGCGAGCTCATCTCGGCTCTCCATGCATTCCCTTGCCAGGTTTCCCGAGCACCCGTAGATATCTGGTTCAGTCTACTAGGCCTATCTTGTGGCCAATGGTGCCGTCTATACGAGTAGATGAATGCAACGAAAAGGCAACCGAAGGCGACAGCTGCGATAGCAATACCGACAATTGCACCGGTGCTCAGTGATCCTTCTGTGGACTCACGGCTCTGTTCTGGCGGAGATGCGCCGCTCTTCGTCGGCGTCGATGTCGTTAGGCTGGTCGAATTTGCCACCCATCCGTATTCTGCTATAGAGGATTTTTGTCTCATCGCCTCCGGGGGGAATAGCGATAGATCGGTGGTTTCCCAGGCTGCAAATATTGAAGCATGCCACGCATATACACCAGAAGTTGTGGTGTATAGATCCTCACCAGTCACGGTCGGGGCTACCAGGACTGTAGTTTTTGTCGATACTATAGAGTAGCATGAAGTGAAGTCCCAGGCGAAGCCACTATCAGCAGAGATCATTCGTTAGCATCTAAACTATTTCACCCAAGATCACTCGTCTTCCGCAAACTAAAGCGGGGTCCCGTGCCTTTGACAACATATATCCACGTATGTTGTATCAGCAGTCACATAAAGATAGTTGGATGAAACCGCTGCAATTTCCATATTTTGCGGACAAACTGCCGGGCTGTAGTAATTCCGAAAGGCTGTTAGACTCGGCTGGCATAGAGAATATAGCCTATCGACTGTACCGCTAACGATACCTCTGATGGCTGTTTGCGGCCATATGTAGTATCGACCTGTACATATAGACGAAGGTGTGAAGATTGTCGTCAAGGCGGGGGTCGTTGTATGGGGCGATACTTTTGACGTCGCTGCTATGGAGGATATTGAGGTGGACTTCGTAAATGTCGAATCGTCTAGGCTTCCACTAGATGACGGCTGCGTAGTTGCCGTTAACGAAAACGTCATGATCTGCGTCACTGTCTTCAACTCTGCTGCCTGCGTATGAACTGTTACCTCGTCGGCCATCTTGTGGATTCTCGGGCACTCGGGTCTTGCGCCTGGCGTTATTCATCTGCTAGGGATTAGGGAGAGGAGTTAGTCGGGGATTTCCAACGGAGTGAGGCTAGACGGGAGAAATATACGTCGACGGCATCAGACTCCCCCTCGGCGCCATGGTAGCACAATATCATCGTGCCATGTGAATCGGCGTACGAAACCGTTGCCTTGTCCCACGGTCTACATGCAGTTTCCCGATGTGGGGCGGTACTACTCCGAGCACGACACCCGCCGGAATAGAAGACTACTTAATGGTGATGGGAGGGTCTAGGCGACGCTGGATATTCAAGACTTATATCAACACCTCATCTATATCTCTTACTTTTCACATGTATATAGTAGCTAAGGCGATGATAACGCTGGTGAATTAGCGAGGTCATCGGAGTACGAGGAGGGCACTAGGATATATTTCCATCTGGGGCACAGCCTAGGTTGTGTATACTACTCGTGGTACGGCCTTCATGTTCATGCCTGGTTGAAGTTGGACGGAATGTAGGCTCTTAATCAATGTTGCATCATATGGACGGACACTCACTATCCTTTCTCGTTGCATACGGGTTCATCATGCTTCATCTAGTGACGTCGAGTAACATAACATTCAACTTCCGGTTGCCGCAATATAAGCTATCCTCTTCAGTAATTACGCATACATGTGCACCTCTAACTTGTTTTCTGGGCTGGCAGGTATTGGCGGATCGGGGATAGGGGATTTCAACACGGCGAAGGTGTTAAGGCGCGTCGGACTTGAGGGGGGAATGCACCCCATAGAAAATATATCGCAGATTATTGCTTCGCGGCCCGGATGGGACGGAATGCGGCTCACAGCCTTATATGGTATCGGAGCCGCCGAAATGCACTCTTGCGACGTGGTTGACGACCTGTAGGCAGCCTCTCGTGCCGGCGGTGTCATTGCATGCTTATGTAGCACCTAGCCTTGGATTCGTCAAGGGTCTTATATACACTACCAATGGGTTGGAGGGAGGGTTACGGGCGCCGGCAGATGACAGGCAGTATGCTAGCATGCGGCCCTTTTTGGAAGGGGGGGATGATGAAGCAGACGCTATTCCCTCACTCAAGTAGGGTATACTTCATTTTTATTCTACGGCGGTTGTGGCTGGCCGCAACGAATGTTGGTGCTGCTGCTACATATAAGAACCTAAGTATGGAGGCTGTAGATGATCCAATCAATTTTCAGAATGAAACTGAAACACGGCACGCATTCTTCAACGAAGGAATAGGATCCAAGGATTCATTCCTTCCGGCGCCCGTGTACATGGTATCATCAGATTGCCGTTTCAGATACCTATAGTAGTGCTAGGTCGGGCTATTTGCCGTTCGCGATTGTGCTTGCATATCGTAGTAGATACCACCTAAGGCGAGGTATGTGGTGTAGTGAAGTGTACCTATTGTTGTCTGCCCGTCACCTTGAAAGTGGAATTGCGAGCGCCACGAGAGGCCACTTTGTTGTTTCTAGACCACATATAGACTAGGTGCCAGGCGTACGTACCACCAAACCCACGTCCTCGCTGTGCGAGATCTTCCCCCAGCCGGGCGACCGAGTCTCCACTGCGCTTGTCCCCTGCGACTTGTACATACCTAGTGTACCTAGTATGCCTGTCCACACGTGCAAACAACAAATAACATGTGCGCAAATTATTTTAAAAGTCAAGGTTGTAGTGTACACTACGAGAGTAACTTTATAAACACTGTCTCTTTTTCTGCCTCTATCGGGGTAGTAGTAGAATGAATTCTCATCTACTACACTGGATTTTAGTAATAAACCGTCTCGGCTTGACTTGGCGTGTAGAGATACGAAGTCCTAACCTAGTAGTGTAGGAGAAGCTAAGAGCTGAAATACATCAGGTAATACACTGTTGCTGTACCTAATATATAGTGTAGGAAATATGGCTCAATAAAAATAATACAAACGCCACCTACATCTACAAGTGGGAAGATCTACCTAGGTGTGTAGTACCTACATGGTAAGAGGAATAACCTTGCGTGCAATATGCCTGGAAACATGTGCGTTGTTACTAAGTATGTGAGTCTGACCACATCTCACGCACTGTGGTGAATCTGGATCTGATTTGTGAAGGCGATCCCGACGCAAAGTGTCGATCCAAAGAGCCTTTCACATGTATCCATCGTAGGCCAGACAGTACACTCCACTACATGACCAGGTACGCACGACTAAGCGAAACACGGTGATTGGATATTGCCTTTAGGTATATCTAGGGCATTTTCCATGCTGCCCCACGTGTTATTCTTCTAGATGCCCCTGTAATACCCGGCTAGTAGATTAGGTAGTGTAATAGCTAATATACATGTGTACATACCGACTTCAACAGAGGACACCATGAGATTTAATTGCAGTATCGCTGCACCTTCGCCGCACCTAGGACCACGTACTTGGCAAGTTTGGTATTCAAACGTTTAGGTCAATTTGTACAGCTGGAAAACCGTATGCTGTACCACCATACCTCTATTACGGAGTAGTGTAATCTGGACATGTGTGCATCGGACATGAGCTGAGTTCCACCAAACCACCAAGAACCCCGAACTTGTCCCAAGTCTAGACCTTACCGAGCCCCATCCATACAACCCAGTTGAAGATGCCAAGCTGCGTTAGTTGCTCATGCCAAGAGAACGTATGACTTTCCAGATACTTCCCGAGGTACCCGTTGCTTCTCCACTTCTCTGCGGCTGTAATCTGTATTGTCAGTATACCTCCTCAGTAGCTATTCCTACACACCACTCCACACTACCTACATACAGTGGAAAACTGCTCCGGGATACTGATATAAGCGAATGATTCTAGACAAAATGTACAGGTGTAAACATTTCTCAACATGGAACTGTTGGCTTAACTTTTACTCGCCCAGCTAGCGTGTACGGTTAGTACGTGAACATTTAATTAGGGGTAAATAGGTCCTGGATATTAATTTGTCCAGTACCCGGGCAAAATCACATTAAATCTAGTACTATACTGTAAGAGACTTCCTTTGCAGTACCAAGTAAGAAAGTAGTGCAGGTAGGCTCGAATAACGGACTTGGCGAATAAGCATTGGCCTTGGTAGATAGTATAACCCTTTCGGTCAGTGTTTAGCTCCCCTTGGCTAATGCCTACCCAGCATAATCCTAGGTGGCTTCTGGCGTCCTAATTAAATCTTCTCCATCTATACTAGTGTATCTACCTAGGCACGCTATTCAGCAAGAAGAAGGGATTGAAGAGAGAGAGGGCAGGAAAAGATCTTGTAGGAGATTGACAGAGGTAGGGACTTGGACACATGTATGTATGCAGAGGGATGCTTGTCTCTCGCCTCGAAGGTCCCCTCCCCCCTCCCCTGACAAAGTGGACGCGCCACAGGGAGGTACTTTTGCCTTCTGGACAGTCGTATTTGCGCTGGAACCGGGCGAATCCAGCGGCCTATCGTCTCACCCCCAAAATTACCCGTCTAGGCGGTAGTTTTCCCTTGCCATTAGTCTGGTATGCTAATCTGTAAACAGTAACACTACAGAACGCACTACATATGTAGAGAACTAAAGCTCCGTCGATCTTTCTTCCCCAGCTGGCGACTGGCAGTGTGCTTTCCCATCGCAGCCATCACCCTTCGCAGGCAAGCAAGCCATTGCTAGAATCGGTCAGTTCATCTTTTCCTTTCCCACTCACTAACCTCTGCTCCTCGGAGCCCGTCGAGCTCGATCAATTGGAGAGAAAACCGTTCCCCAAAGAAAGCTGCTTGCTTGCCTTCGATTTTCTTATCCAATCATTCGTTAGACTACCACCGACAGACAACCGATCCATAAAGAGAATCAGTATACAGTAACACAAGCTATCAACTCAGTCGCCTATTACAAAGAGGGGGGGAAAATATAGAAACGGGGTATCAAAAGGGATCAACATAGCCTTTCGTTTCTCCGCGACGGTCCAGAAGCCCATTCACATTGGTACAGCCCAGCTTCTTTCGATCTAGGGTCTTTCTACCTACACATTCTGTCGTGGCACCGAGTCGCATCCGACAGCGACAGCCGGCTTGGAACAATGCATATGCCGACGTCACTTATCCATCTCCTTCCCTTGTTATAGGCCGGGAAACATGAGGATCGCGATTCGGGAGCAGTTGGCCGTCCTAGTGCTGTTGGCTGTTCTGATCGCCCTAACCATCGTATCCGTTCCGACATGGATCTACGTTCACAGATTCGTGGTCAATGTCGAGTCAGATGGCCTTGCGCTGACGGCCTCTCTAAAGGCCGCTCAGGTCGCCTCCCAGATCGAACTCATTCAGACGTCATGTCTAAGCATTGCGACAAGATTACTAGTTCAGTCCGGCTTTCTTTCGTTCTACAAGGGCAACCATACCATGGAAAATTGGTCCTTCGCCGTGCGAGACCTTCAAACTGCCCTCAACTCTGGTGGTACCTCTAATCTTCTACAGGCCAAGCTATTCTCGCGAAATGAAACGGGTGACCCTAATGGTCTTGTTAATGTCACGGCCGACAATATATCTAATATCTTGTTACCGTATAAAGCTCCCGATGGCTCTAGTGTTTACTTGGGGAACACGACCTTTGGCTACCCTCCGGCCCTCTATCCCAATATAACATACTATAGCAGCACAGATCCTGACCCTCTCGATTCAAATCAAACTATCGTTGTAGCTAGGCCATTTCCCGACATAAGGATCGACTCAAGCGTCGGTGGCCTCGTCCTAGGCCCACTCGTTATTAATCAGTCATACGCTCTGCTGTCCTTAACGTTGCCCGTTCGATATATCTCGAGGACAGATGTGGTGCTTGGATATATGACCGTAGTGGCGGAAGCAACTACAATTATCAATATTGTGAGCTCTCTGGAAGGACTAGGCAACACCGGAAATGTTCTACTTATAGGACCTGCTACCGGTTGGAATCGTTTTAGCAAATACAATTTCCCGGCAAACGCAACCCACCCAGCAGCTACGAACTTCTCAGATGTCGACGTGCAGTTTGTTCTTCCACCTCCAACTAGAATCAATCAAACAAACAGACATACCAGATATGATTTCGATTCTAAAAATTATGGCGACTCATTCAAAGTTAAAGATTACCACGCGGCATATAAGGCTTTTACATACAAGAACCCTGCAGCCAACAATGCGAGTAGCATCCTTTCCACTACAAACGAACAAGGCATTGCTGTGGCTGTAGGCTATGCGCGCCCTCCGACCGCATTAGTCAATTGGACACTTCTCGTCGAGCAAGCTAGGTCGGAAGCCTTCATCCCCATCAACACGTTGCAGCATATCCTCTTAGGCACTGTCTTTGGCACTGCCGGAGTTGTGCTGCTATTCATCGTTCCTTGCGCCCATCTTAGTGTGAAACCAATCCGACGGTTAAAAGTTGCCACCGAGAAGTCGATTGCGCCCCCAGGTTATGCCGAAGCACTCATGGACGATCACCATTACGATGAGGACCACGCTGCGTCCGGTCGAAGCAACAGTAGTAAGATGGCACATAATATTTTAGCAAGGCTTAAAATGTGGTATAGGAGAAATATCAAGCCAAGGGCTACACAATCGGAGCATCCCAGTGAAACTCGTCGCCGTGTCTTCAAGATCCCCGGTAAAGTTGCAGATCGCAAGCACATCATCACGGACGAACTAACCGAGTTAACTACGACTTTCAATGAGATGAGTGGCGAATTACTGAGACAATACACTTCGCTGGAGGACAAGGTTGCTCAAAGAACACGAGAGCTTGAGGAGAGCAAGAAGGCCGCAGAGGCGGCTAATGAGAGCAAGACTTTGTTTATTGCCAATATATCGCATGAGCTAAAAACCCCTTTGAACGGAATCTTGGGTATGGCCTCCGTATGTATGGAGGAAGAAGATCTAGGGCGCATCAAGCAATCGTTGAAAGTACTTTACAAGTCAGGTGATTTGCTATTTCACCTATTAGAAGATCTCTTGAACTTCTCAAAAAATCAGATCGGCCAGCAACTAAGCCTCGACGAGAAGGAGTTTCGACTAGGAGATATTCGATCGCAGATTCTTACTATTTTTGACAAGCAAGTCCGCGAGGGCCATATTACTTTCTCGGTCGACTTCTTGGGCACCGATGTTATCGAGACGGACCAAAACCCCGAGTGCAATAGTTTGGAGGAAAAGCTTCCAGTCCTAGGTCCTCGAGGAATTGGCCGACTGCAAGACATGCATCTCTGGGGCGATCAGTACAGGATCTTGCAGGTATTGATCAATCTTGTTAGCAACAGCCTTAAATTCACACCGCCTCAAGGAAGGGTGTCGGTGCGGATTAGGTGTGTCGGCGAAGCCGATGTGAGCGATGAGAGCAGGACTTCCTCCTTCTCGAGGAATACATCGAGTTACCAAGGAAGGCTTCAGCACAGAGTTGGATCCGTATCCAATAACTCAACAATCTCGAGAGACACACCCATACCCGGGACGGCTTTGTCTATTAACCCGTTGGACCCAAAGATTGCGCCGCACTTATATCCTGTTGAAAGAGCGCAGACACCACCCCCACTACACGCAAAGCCGTACGTGTTCGAGTTTGAAGTAGAAGATACTGGCCCCGGTATCCCGGAACACATGAGAACACGAGTGTTCGAACCGTTTGTTCAGGGAGATTTGGGCTTGAGCAAGAAGTTTGGCGGAACCGGACTAGGTCTTAGTATTTGTCAACAGCTAGCCAACTTGATGGGCGGCTCCATCACAATGACAAGCACGCTCGGGGTTGGCACTGTCTTCACTATGCGCATCCCGATCAAGTATACCAAGGATAGGTAAGGCACCTACGATGGAAACGACAAATTTTTTGGCAACTAACAATCGTATTAGGTCTTCAAGTACTGCCTCAAGTAGCATTAAGTCGCGACCAACCAGTGTCATCTCGGCTGAGGGTGAGATACGAAGGGGTTCTCTACAACAAACAGCCGCAGAAGCCAAAGCAAGCGTTCTTGACCAGCAGCCTCGACTTGTGGGCCTGAGTCAGCCTTTCTTCACCTCCCTACCTAAATCCGGAACCAAACCGACGCCTGATGACCAAATGAAAGCCGTGGAGAAGGCACGTGCGGACAAAGGTGAAGGAAAACTCCGTGTATTAGTCGCGGAGGACAATCTTACCAACATTGAGGTTGTTAGTCGCATGCTGAAGCTGGAAGATGTGTATGATGTTACCATTGCCAAGGACGGACAGGAGGCCTATGATCTGGTTAAGGCGAATATGGAGAATCATACCGATTTCGACCTCATCTTCATGGATATCCAAATGCCCAATGTCGATGGCTTACAGAGCACTCGCTTGATCCGAAAAATGGGGTACTCTGCTCCCATTGTAGCACTAACGGCGTTTTCCGATGAAAGCAATGTTAAAAATTGTATAGAATCCGGCATGAATGAGTTTCTCAGCAAACCTATTCGTCGGCCGGCACTCAAGCGGGTTCTAAAGAAATTCGCGACCATCCCAGAGGAGCCGGAAACTACGTCTACTTCGAGAAGACCCACGCCAAACAAAGATAGCCCCGTCGTCATGAGCCAGCCTCTGAACGGCAGCATCACCCCCAGCTCTTCTGACCCTAAAGAGCGCGTTCCGCCAAACGGGCTGGTTACTACTGCGACGGCACTATGACCACACGACCCGCATTATCATCACCACGGCTTTAGAGTCGACCGCCCTGTTTACTAGCCACATCACACAATACCCGATGGCATCATTCCCCATTCTATTACTATACGTTTCGCACTTCTCGAGTCTTCGTTAGCATGTTGTACTTCTATACAACGGTTTTAGCCAGCAATTAAGCGAATGGCGTTCTTCATGGTTATAGCATTTTATTTTCAATCCATAAATAATATCAGTGGGAATATACGTAGGGCCGGACAGCTAATGGATTGGAAATCCGCCGGTTGGTTTGCATGGCGTCTAGGCTGCACAAAAGAAGGGGTTATTTGTCATGTTTTTTGCTTCCCTTACACCTTTGTAGTACATATTTGGAGAATCTTTGGATGCGAGACCGTCGTTACTTTTCTAGTGATCGAGGAGACGCCGGAGAGAGTTCGCTGCGCGTATTAATGCCTGAGACATAGAAGACGAGGGCGTGGATGTTGAATCTAGCTTCAGATTGCTTTTTTAAGGCGGAGGACACCATGAGCAATCGGGTGCCGCCTCTAAACATGAATCTATTAAGCGGTCCGAAACCTCCCGATTTGACTCTAGTTCTAAGTGATCGTGTCCGTCCACCGATTCGTATAATTAATTACAAGATTGCATCATCCAAACCAAAGAGCACGTTGATTCTGTCCCTGTGACTCGGCTTTCCACTATTAAAAGATGCGCGATTAGCCATTTTATTTCTAGTATTTCCATTCGCTCTCCTTAGTTTCGTCGGGAAAGATGCGGTTTCATCGGATAAGATCGGCGGACCCGGCAAAGCGTTCACGCGGGGGATGGATTCCCCCTTCGGATCCGTTGTTCGGCATAGAGACACGAACGAATTAAATAATGGTGGGATTGGATTTGGACTGGATTAGTTCGTCCCAGTTCCATTCTCTGCACGTACGCTTCCACAGGATAGTTTGTAAGTGTAGAAAATCTCATGTCTTTGCATTAAGTTTTAACGGAAGCATTTATTTTCCCGTGAAAACTAACGGGTATCTAGAATAGTTGCATATTTCGCCATTCACACACCCACCCCTCATCAACCCCACGCCCGGTAGAAGGTGGCATGAAGAGCGTGACCCAGCGTCATCTCATCAGAAGCAGATACCCAACACCAGCGTCGTTTCCCGCACACTTCTCCTCATCACCACACACGCCCCTCTCCGCCCTCGCACCCCTCAAAATGCGCATTCCGTACGTGCCCAACCCCCCGCCCACGCAAACCGACGAAGAGGCAGCGATCGTGTCGCGCGTCGCTGCGCGGCGTGCCCCGCGGCCGCTTCAGCCACTTGATCTAGCGCTACTTCACAGCCCGCCCGTCGCGGACGGGTGGAACGCGTTCCTGGGCGCCGTGCGCACGCGCACGCTGCTCGCCGCCGCTCTGCGCGAGCTCGCCATCTGCCGCGTCGCGGTGTGCAATTCCGCATGGTACGAATGGGGCCACCACGCGCCGCTCGCCGCGGCCGCGGGGCTCGGGGCGAAGGCGCTGGAGGTTGTCAAGAACGCGGACCTGGATGCTGTGAGCGAGGACGAGAAGGCTGCTGCTGAGAAGGACGGCTTGGGCGCCAAGGAGTGGGCTGTGCTCCGCTATACGGACGAGATGACCCGTCTTGTGCGCGTGCGCGATGAGACCTCTGAGGCGCTGCGGGCTGTTTGTGATGAGAGGGAGGTTGTGGAGATTACTGCTACGGTGAGTATCTTTTCTTTTTTTGTCTCGGGGAGAGGAAGAGGAGAAGAGAGACAATGAATCGACTAACGAGCGCCAGGTCGCCGCCTATAACTGCGTCAGCCGATTCCTGGTCGCATTAGACGGTATGTCACCCCATTACTCTTACGACACAAGCTGCAAGACAGGCGCTAATAGTGCGACAGTCGGTGAGAGAAATGGCACGGGACCGGACGATGTCCAGCACTAAGTCGCCATTCGAGGTGAGATGTGGTTTACATTTTGGATATGACATGAATGACTACGAACACGTGTATACGCCATATGTGAAGACAGACTAAAATTACAAAGATATGGCTTAAAGCTCACTGTAAAAATACAAGGACATTGTCATGGGGGGGTAAAAAAAAACTATGTGCATTGCATTGTCCTAAATACATTGATTCCACGCCAGCCTCTATAGACGAAGCATGTACCTTTTCAATCTCGATTAAAGACCACCTACGTTAGTAATATTCAATATATACCACATCTCTAAAACAAGAGACCGGATCCAGATCCCAGGGGCGAGGAGAGTAGGGTGATGTGAGGCGTAAAACGGAGGGGGGTTCAAAGAGTTTCGAGTTTTGATTAATGAAAAAGCACTAAGCTTCAAACGATGGACGATATCGAGGGGAAATCGACGATTATAAGGGGGAGAGGGCAAAATGATGTCAAGTGCCGTGTTGGGAAAAATAAGAGGGTATCATTCGATGAAATGAAGAGACCATCGTCACCTTAGGAAAAAAAAAAGTCTTAATGGCGTGTGTGTGGTGTTTCAGGCGGAGAAGAGTCAGATCCGCTGAGTCGTCTAGCCGGGCCGTCTTTTGCCATTCTATCCGTAGACCACCAACCGTGATACTCGTTATCATGAAAGGTAGATTCGAGTCGAGTCGTTTGCAATGTCGTATATGGTTCGTTTTTATCGTGAGGCCATAAATCGTTCGGGTTTATCGCGGCACAAGGTTCGCCGGTTTCTATACGTAACTATTCATAGATGCAGCCGTGCAGCACTCAAAGCTGGAACCTTTCGGGTATCGAGGTCCCTCGCAGAGGTCGTAATGCGGATAATGGGCTCCCAATTGGGGACATGGTTTGAGGGGTTTGCATGGCCGCCTCGATGGAGGCATGTCGCTGACGTAGAATGGGGGATCGTTGCAGCTCGGCAACAACGCCGAACCAGCCGCTCCTGTGCGTATGCTCCGTCTTCTCGCTGTGGCCCATAGTCGGCGTTGTTAGTCGTCTGGCTGGTTCCTGTTGGAACCGGGGTACCGGCGGCGGCGGTGGCGGAGGTGGTGGGATAACCTTCTCTGAATCTCTAGGCGCTGATCTTGCGGCATCCTTTTGTTTCTCGCCCACCGATGTTGTTGTTATGACTCCCATGAACACGACTAGATATCTCATGCGCAACATATCTAGCCGGCGCACCCGCTCTTCTAATCGTTTCCTATAGCTCGCCCAAAATACACGAGCGCTTATACGCAATGTTGTCCCACCTTCTTCTACTACTAGTCGATTTAGATCCTCGCGCAAAGCGTCGCCCTGTTTCTGAATCTCGCGCAGGAGCCGCCCCAGCCGCAACTTATCCTCCAAACGCGGCATTTTCGCGACCTCGCAGTCGTAGATTTCGTTGTCTTGTATAGAACAGTCGACGGCGTCGCTAAAGGCGGTTATCTCGCGGGGCGCTGCAATGTAGGCAAGGGAGTAGGTGGTGACGACGGGGACGACGAGGATCCCTAGTGTGAGCGAAAAGGCGCTCACGGGTGGGATTATCGTCCACAGCAGCGAGGGGGTGGGTTCCGCCATGATGCGAACATGAATGCTAGATGAAGGAAGACCATAGAGAACAAGAAGTCGGTGTCACGTTATGGTCTGCAGCTGGCGAGTTCGCTGACGGTGCTGGCTGAGACGCGGAGAAAGAGATTGAGGCGACCAATATGACGGACATTCAGCATTCCCCTTTTCAGTGCAGATGTGCGTTGGTGTGCGCGAAAGTGGGCGGTTCCGGGTCGGGGTGGCTGGTTGGTTGGTTGGGCTCTAGACGAGAGGGGCAAAATGCGACTCTTCTTGTACATTCCATTCATTCCCTAGCCCTAAATACCACCGAGCCAGCCGACCGCCGGGGATGATTGCTTGCCGTAGTACAAACCGCGCGGAGCACCTTGTCGGTTATTTATCAGATTGTACTGCTGAAGAACGAGCACGGTGGTGACAACGCATGGCTATATATGTCGACTCTCGGACTCTTCTGCAGGTAACAAATAGACATAAGTGCCATGGTCGGCTTCCAACGAGAGGCGGCCATTCTTCCATTAGACCCGATTCTAACGCATTCGGATGGAGTACGGGTGTACGGACAGTTACGGGGGTACAGGATGCATATGGATAAGACATGTTGTCGGCTGCAGCAGACCTAGTACAGTAATGGTATCGTGCGATGATCAGACCGCTCTGCCAATATGTAATGGAAACCGGCAGAGAAGGCGGTGTGTTTTGTAATTTGTTGAGGATGAGGATCTGGACTAGGCAGTGCCTAGGCAAATCTGAGTAATCGGGAGAGAATAAGGTGAGGGAAGAGGGGGGAAAGGATTTAAGACTGACACGTAGCACACTATTTTGCATTCCGTTCCCTACATGCCTACATGATGCCTTATATCATTACATGTGCACTACGTATAGCATTATTATGTGTGGCATTATATACCATGATCATGCGTTTGATGGGGATGTCATACCTGACTGACTTACCTCGCCTCTCACTCTAGTAAGCTAGTGTAGGTACCCTATGTAGGTAGGTAAGGTAAGCTACCTCTGCCAGGGCAAGCTACCCAGGGTAAGCTGTATCTAGCTGAAGAAAAAAAAAACATGGATCGTGGTGTTTGCCAGGCGGTTTGTGCCTCTCACCTGCAGCCACTTAGAATTCGGTAATCGAGCAGACATCGAGAACAAGGTACGTACAGTGTAGAAACACAGTGTAGAAACACGCTTTCCTACTATCAATCAGCGCATCGATCAGAGCAAAGATGGCGGGGCAGCTCGACCTGTCATCGTGCGAAAAAGCCTTGATTGACGAACCAAGCTGATTCACTCACTCGCCGCCTTGGATCCCTGCCACGCTTTCGACCCGAAAGAAGGAAAATAAAAAATAAAAAGAAATGAATAGTAGCGATCGGACAATTTGAATAAGAATAATACATAATCTTAACGGAATCCCTCGACCATGGCAGCCGACAGTGCCACCCACCAGTTTTCCCTCCCCGCGATCCTGGAATACCCCTCCTCCACCCCACCGGAGCTCATCACTCAAGGCGCCGAAGGCCGCTTATACAAGTCGACATACCTCCTACCCTCCATCCCTTGCGCTCTGAAATACAGGCCCCCGAAGCCATGGCGACATCCCGTTCTCGATGCTCGGCTCACGCGTCACCGCATCCTCTCCGAAGCCCGTAACCTTGCCAAATGCCGCCGCGAAGGCGTACCCGTCCCCAACGTCTATGCTGTCGACGAGAGCGCGGGATGGCTCATGATGGAATGGGTCGCAGGCGGCCCCGTACGCGTCGCTATAAATGAATGGCTACGGCGACGGCGCGATGCCGAGCGCGCCCAAGGGAGGGCAGGTGATGCCGTCGTTGAGGGCAAAGGCGAGGCGGACGCAGACCTAGTCGCGCTGCTCCGACGTATAGGCGCGGCTGTGGGACACATGCACAAAATCGGTATCGTACACGGGGATTTGACAACAAGCAATATGATGCTGAGGCCATGGGAAAGATGCAAGGAACCTGCAAATGGCCATAATGTGGAAAGTGATGAGCTACTAGAGGGTGAGATTGTTATTATTGATTTTGGACTTGCGAGCCAGAGTACCTCTGAGGAAGATCGCGCCGTCGATCTATATGTTCTAGAGCGAGCATTTGCCAGTACACATCCACGTGCAGAGAAGCTGTTCACTGCTATCCTCGAGGACGCGTACAGAGAAGCCTTCAAACAGGCCCCAGTAGTGCTGAAAAAGCTAGAGGATGTCCGCATGCGAGGCCGCAAGCGGAGCATGCTAGGTTAAAATCTATCAGAACTGCGCCATGCGAAACCAAAAGAGTCAATCGTGATTGATGAATATCGTAATGCACGCTATCACTGCCATGGATCCCCAAGTCAATAATCAAGACCTCATATGCTCTGTCCCATGTATGTACGCTATGCACTCTGCTCGACGCTATTATGGCCGTATGACCAAGATTACACGCACATAAGCTTGCATGTGCCTGAGAAGAAAAAAAAGATTCGGAAAGGATGTGTGTAAATATAGTCGTTGTTTCAGGCCGTTACCAACTCGGCCCCCGCAAAGTAACCCTTGTTCTCGATTACGCCTCTATAGCTGACGAAAGCGGTATACTTGGCTACCCATTCAGGAATGAGGTTGCCTTGGAGGCCATTCTGTGCCTTTTCATCGTCGGCAAGGATGCCAGCACCCTGCGCGCCGTGTCCAAGCAGTTCTCGCAATGTACCACTAGGTAGTATATCGGTGCAGTCGCCGTGAGTAAGCAGTTCGACACCCTCGCTCTTGGCAAGCTTTGTCAAGGGCGGAGGGACACTGCAGCAGTCTTTTATGTTGATCTGGTCGACGGCCGGCCGCACCTTGACTCGGCTGATAAATCGCTGTAGCTTTTCGGTACCGAATTCGGCAATCCCCAGCCGACTAACCTTCCCCTGCTCGTACAGGCTCTCCAATGCAGCCCATGTCACGACCTCATCTTCTTCGTTCCCCATGGTCGCATTTATTTTGTCTGCCTCCCATTCGCAGTCGCCTTCGAATGATATGCCAGGGAATGATGCGATCAGAAGGTCGATATGCTCTACCCGTAGCTCTTTCATTACAAGTTGCAATGCCTCGTTGACGTACTCTGTGCGTTTTGCTACCGGGGCGGTTGGTAGGAAAAATAACTTTAGGGTGATTTCGTATTGTGTGCGGTCTTCTTGTAACCCGGCAGCTGTCCAGTCGATGCGCGGCACATACAAGACAGAATCTTCGGTCGCAGTCCAGGTATTTGGCGTCGGCCGACTGTTTCCATTCACTGGATGTTCATTTCCATGGTGAAGTCCGTTCCCATTGCTGCCTACGGGACTAGGGGCATAATCTTGTTGCGCAGCTTGGAAGTTACTCCTCAGTGAATTCGTAAGTTCGAGGTTGGATCTAGGGGTGCCAGGTTTCCGGATGATCGATGGGCCACTCGTAACAATGTTACCAGTTGATAGCACTATCCGTGTCATGGTTGGTGGCGTTAGACACACTACGGAAGCGGGGAGGTCGACTTGGATATATATAAATGAAGAGTACACCCTCTTTGATCAGCTCAAGGGTATGTATAGTATAAATAATGCGTATATATATTTACTCAGTGTTGTACGCCGATAATACTGAATCAACAGTGAATTGGCGGGGGTGGAAAAAATGAACACTGATATTTATATCCCTGAGTCGGTCGCTACGAGGTGGGGTTTGGTGAAGAGCGTCTTGATAGAAGAGAAGCTCAGGGCAACGAAGCGTGGTCAACTAGTGCGACAGACACCCTGTACACACTTTCAAGATTGGTAATAAGTGGTACAGACAGACACAATGCGGGTATTTTGTCAGCGCACTTAATAATCAAGGGAGATTGCAACATCAAGGGAAGATGGGCTGTTCGAAGGACTTCTAGACCCCCCACGTACGGGCGACTATGCTGCGTCGCGCGGCTACTATATAGACTCCAGCCTACCCAGAGCACGTTATGACTTAGCGGGATGTTGTCATCGGACGAATATGCACCTCTTATCTAAAAGCATCCTGTTGGACGCAGAGGAGCACGATGGCACAACGGTGCACACCAGCAAACCTTGGTAGAGAATCAAGCACATGTGATATTAAGGCTTCATCTGACGTTATCCCTCTTCGACCGAGGTAGTGGTCCCGGATGTATGAATTGGTCATATGTTTTGTAATGCATCGAAATGCAAGACATACTATAGAAATGCAGATGCAAATGCAAGCTGCCAAATTCGACACGGGACCCCGTCCATTGGAGAAATGTCGGCAGAAGTGGTGCGGACTTGGGTACTGGAGTCTGTCAACGAGAGAAAAGCGGACAGAACAGAATCCATACCGATTCGGTCCGCCATGGATAAGTGACAGCTGTCAAGCGTTAGGTACTGTTCCCCAACTAGAAGAAAGCCTTAGGTGCCTGGGCACTCGTGGCCAACCCTGATACCAGTCCAGAAATTGCTACTGCAACCAGACCCCCTCGATCAGCTCTCACCCAACTACGACTACTGTGTTCTCGCCAACACCACGAAATATTCAGAGTTCTTCACACCATTGGTGATGTAAACGCATCACCATGGCTATCAAGTAGGCCTCTGATAATTCGTTGTCATCAGATATCTTGGACTAAATCAACAACAGCTACTTAATCCTGCTGTCCCGGCAGGGCAAAGTGGTATGAATATCACCCCTTGGCATCTATCCGATGACAGCACTGGCCTTGGAGCTAACCATTTCAACCTACAGCGTCTAGCGAAATGGTTCACCACCCTGTCTCCCAAGGACAAGGCGAAGATTGTCAAGGACGTCTCCCAGCTGGTCCTCGCTAGACGGACCCGAATGTGTAACTTCCTTGAGTACAAAGGTTCGCTTCTCATATCAACGACACAGCCGCAGCAATTTCCTGACTCTCGACTAGATACCAAGATTGTCTACCGCCGTTATGCCTCACTCTTCTTTATAGCTGGCTGCTCATCCGACGATAACGAGTTGATCACCCTCGAGATCATCCACCGATATGTTGAACAGATGGACAAATATTATGGCAATGTTTGCGAACTCGATATCATATTCTCCTTCACCAAGGCGTACTATATCCTCGACGAGATATTGCTCGCTGGCGAGCTCCAGGAGAGCAGCAAGAAGAACGTTCTACGATGCATAGGGCAGCAAGATTCGTTAGAAGATTTAGAGGTAAGCAGATTTTTAGTTGCTCATTTTGCACTAGGATAGTGTCTTAGTTATATATTGTCTCCCGTGCGTCCCCGAAATGTCTTCGGACCACTGACGCGCAATTTCTTCCTGGCAGGTCGAGGATGAAGTGACACGGATCATGTAACGATACCCATGTACTTACTGCAAGCGAATATGGGTGCTCATCGATTGGTTGATTGTCTGCATGGCGTATGGAAAGACGGGAAGGTATCATTCTATGCATTCGCAATTATACTTATTTTAGATTTATTCACAGAATTTGGACGAAATCGAAGAAAATCTTAGAAATGCCGGGTTTCTTTAATCGCTCGGGACACTAAGATGGGATGAGGCGGATTGCCGCGCACAGAGTTCCCTCACCAGAACTGCAGCCATCTGAACATACGACAATTATACCGAACGGACGTCTGTGGGCACGGGTTGTACGATAAGGGGTATTAACGACAAACGCATACTTGGGGAAATGATTATGAGCCGACGGACGAACCAACTAAAGTGGCTTAGAGAGACATAATCCACGATGGAACCAAATCATTCGCCCACATTTGTTGAGTGAAAGGAGATGCTAGTGAGGACCTAAAAGCAGTCGAGGTTCCAACTTTACATCATGATTACGCGGGCGCGCGGGCGTCAAAAGGTCAAAAAGGTCAGAAAAGCAGGCAAAAGGTAGGCTTGTTGCAGGAGGGGTCTCGTTATTGCGCGTGGTGTGTTAGCGTTATCTGATTCGTGACTTTTGAAGAGGACGACGATCCGATTGGGTGTCGTCATTTCCCAACGTTGTTGGTGTGGAGGTTATCGTGCTGGTGCTGGGGGAGGGGCGATAGGGCAGTCCGCTACCGGCGGGGGTTCTAGCGCAATCGATAGGTATAGTGGCGGGCAGCACCTAAGGGGCGAAGGCACACTTGAACTGTACTGGGCAGGAGCAGGCGGGCTGCCGAGTGGGTAGGTGTGTGCCTGCATCCTTCGGGCTTACACTACTAGATTGCCAGAACATCAGCCAACCAACCAAGCCAACCAGCAGCAGCACCTGATCAATCCCAATCACTGAAGCGTCCACACTTCTTCTATGCATCCATCCCTCTCCATCCGTCTATCCATCTATCCATCTATCCATCTATCCATGCCATCTCATTCATGTAAGCCTATCTTACACGCCTGCTCTTTCTCCCCGGGTAGCAGTATCAAAGGGTCTAAACTCTCCGATCTACAACTACCGACCTATAACCTTCTCAACAACGCCACTGTCCATCCATTCCATTAAACAAAGCCCCTTTTCCTCAGCCATCCATCAATTTGTAGGTATCACCGCATGATGCGCTCTTATCTCAGTATCTGCTAGACGGACTCTTGTCTGGTCTTGTCTAGGTTGTTCCACTTCTTAACCAACGTCGCAGGAACACGTTGTACATGGTACACGACACAACGACACGTGACAACTCTCGTCATCAAGATAACGAGGCAATTACGATTACCACCAGTTCATTCATAATATTCTCCCATTCCAGGTACAAGCATCGGTCCTGCGACCGATTGATTCGACTTTACAAAGTGTTACCATTTCGAAGCCATCGTCGAACATCGATTGACCGCTTGTTCCCAAACACGCGACGTCATCCGACTACTCCGCTCCACTCTCAACCCCCGTAGCGCATTTGGATGAACATCAGCAGACTTCCACAACATCTCGTGCGCAACTTTGTCAGATTCAAATGAAAGTCAAACAAGAACTCGAACTCGATTCAAGATGAAGGTTTGTGTTGCTTTCATACATGATCGCAACATAAGCACTCGAATATGCGCAGCATACTAATTTGTCGCACCTCACCCAGTTCCTACCTCTCCGCGATTTCGATGTCATCACTTCGGCGCTAAATTTCAACACGCCCGATTGCAAGGTTACCGGTGGGTGTGATTTATATACTACAAAAGCCGCCGGCTCCGATAAGAAGCTGTACAAGTCGATTGAGTGTTCTCTCGAGTCACAACATGCCGCGCTTCTCAAATTTGGCGCTTCTTTGTCTCCTCCGCAACGAAAGGAAATGGCTGGATCGTTGAACTTATCGCGTTCTAGTCCATTCGGTCCATTAAGTGACATTTCAAGCCGACGGACATTTGCCTATCTTATTGCGACGCTAAACGCTAGCCATCCGGACTATGACTTCTCCCATGTCCTACGTCCGACGGATTTCCGCCGCGAGAAGAACTTGCGCCACGTCATGGCCAGCGTGGATAGCGTTTTAAACAGTGTGCGCCCGCAAGGAACGTCGCTCCTCTCGCCTAATATGGTCTCCATGTATCGTGATTATGGCAACTCCCCTTCCGCTGCGACGGTGGCAGGCACATTCCCCGTCAATAGCCCTGCTTGGGGTCCCCATATGTGGAATATGCTTGATAAAGAGATGACACTGAAAGATTGCACTGTCTTCTCGTATCAACCACCGGATGATCCTTTTGATGGTGACGAGGCCGCAATATGGCGCCTGCACTACTTCTTCTTCAATAAGAAGATGAGGCGGGTTGCCTACTTCTATGTTAGAGGCTTACCGGTTGTGATGAACTCTCCTACATTAGTACCGCACAGACGAGGGAGTAGCTGCAGTACCAAACGCCATGCCGCCCCGTTGACTGGTAGTTTTGGTGCAAATAAGCGCGCCAGATTTTGGCTCGGGGACCACCTTGCCGGTCGTATTATCACCGATGAAGATGAATACGATGATGATGATGATGAATACGATGATGATGATGATGAACCGGGCCTCGAAATCTGGAACCCCGATGATGATGTTGATATTGATCCTTTGAAAGACTCATCTGCGGAGGAAGAGACCGATCAGTATGAGGAAAGCGAGAGTGAGGATGAGGACGAAGAGGTGGCCCTCCACTCCATAAGGGGCATGAGCGAGGAAATTGCCGGCCGTATGGAGATTTAACACTATATCCGATGTGATTGCTCGTACTGGGGGAAGGTTGGCGATAGACCTTCCCCTGTATTCGCTCCAAACACCTCGGGTAGTCCTCCACTCTTCGTCTTCTAGTGCAGCCATGAGAGCTATATACACGTTAAGCTTTCCTAATTTGTCAGCACAAAGATTCGGGGGGAGACTGTATAATCTCGGCGCTGGAGTTTGGATGGGGTTGTAGAGCGCGAGCGCCTCAATACCCTCCTCATAATTTTTGTTGTTTCAAGGCGTTAGCCTGTACAGTTCCTTTTCTATGGCTTGGTGAAGTGTATTAAGGTTCTCGGCGGGGTGGGTATCAGGTGCATGCACGGGCGAGTTCAAAGGGGTTCCGTCAGCTCTTCACTGGATTTGAGCAACCTCATGGTTCGAGTTGAACGGCGAAATGAATATCATGAGTCACTTCAGACTATTAACTAGTCTTAGTAAATATACATTTGTTCTTCTCACTGAAGCGAATGCAACATGGTGTATGATGATTCTGTTACGGTTCTATATAAGGGGCTATCAATGGTGAAGCCTCTGATTTGATAATAGTCTGTCTTCCTGTAGTCTAGTAGTTTGATACTACAGTTCTATTACATAACATATTCTTTGTTAGCTCTGAAAAGTATAACCCTAGTGACAGCGTCTCTATGGAAACTAAGGTATGGATAGGGTGTACTGTGAATCTATGTTGTTGCATAGGACGCTCGACGCGAGTGGTTATGCCAACAACATACAACGTCCTTTTTTTTTCATGGGAAGTGGTAATACGACATCTGCTATCAATAGGCTTCCACTTACCTAATTACTACTTAGTTAATGTAGCGCCAGGAATACTCAGGGTATAATCCAGGAGCTAAGGCTAAGGCGCTTCCTGATAGCCCGAAGAACGGTACATCCTCAACATAAGATTCTTATCAAAGGTTCAGCTCGAAGTATACTAGCTGGTGTCGGAAAGATGAGCAAAAGCGAATAACCATATGGCGCTGTCAGGAATCGAACCCAGCTCACTGTATGCCCATCAACGACCACGTCTAGGCAAACCAAGGCGGGTCAAACTGTTTATATCCGAGTTCTTCGGGATAAAGGGAGTCAAAATAGTAAATGTTGGTAGTATCACTAACCGTACCCTGAGCTTAAGGTTTTTATCAAGGGTTTGGGTTGAAGTATGCTAACCAGCCGGTGTCGAAAACGATAACTAGATGCTATAGTTTACCGATTCTTTGAAAGGCGTTCTTCTTGTAGTATGACTGCTCACGTATTCTAGATCTTGATTCGCTTTTACGTTGTTAGGAAGTCAGGTGTTGGCTGTAGCCTCGTCATAGAGGGGTTAGACGGGGAAAGTTGGGTTTGGGAATAAGGTCGACCGGCTATCAAATAGCATAAAGAGATCCGGAATGAATGCCGAAGTGAAGCTATGTAGGTGAGGCCAATAAGAGTCGTTGGTAGAGAGAAAAATGGCATATATTTCTAAGGGGAACAGGAAGATGCGGCACGAGAACGAACAACACACACTCTTTGAATGACTATTATTGACTCTATTGTATCTTGATCAATTGAATCCCCCCGAGAAATCCAATGCGAACCATGTAGAAGTATAGTGTTCGGCCTATCTCTACATGGGCGACTGAAGAGACCATCTGGTCGCTTCAATATTGAACCGTATATTGACAAAAGGGATCTCTCCTTGAAGTTTCTATAAATCGCGGGCGGATTAGATAGGACGTCGTGAAAACACAAAACGACGCCGTTGCTGCGCTGATTGTCCCCTTTATGATGATCGCCATGACTACCCATGTAGAAATAGGCTTGATTCTACGATTCAACCTGACTTACGTGGAGTTTCGCATGGGGAATAAATTGATCAAGGTGCAATATGGTAAAAGAAACCATAATGGGTTAGTCGGATGGGTGTGTGCTGTATACCTTCGTTGCCTGCTTCTATTTCTACAATCTCTACACTAGAGATTGGCATGATATATACTACTTCCTCCAGCCTGTTATTCTTCTTGGTTATACGTATTGTCACGGAGAAGTGGGTCTAACAGATCCAGTATGTGTAGGGATCAGGTTAACTATAGACCTAATAATCCCTAGTGTGAAACTGATCACTGTAATATTGGTGGAACAATACTGTATTCTCTGATTTACGTAGCTGACTATGGGAAGAAAGTAGTAGGTTCGGGAAATAAAAGTATTTTGCCCACCAAAGGTGGGTGTGCGCAGTATAGGACCTACCCTAACCTTAGCAACCAGTTCTTATTGTAGGCTGCACTTACAATAAGTTAATAGTTTTAGTTTCTATAGGCTATATAGTGCTATTTATTTATATAATAGCTATTGCTAACACTTTTTTTTAAATAAATAGCTTAAGTAAAAAATATATAAAAAAACATTTCGAAATGTTTGCAATAAAATTTAAACATTTGCAACATAAAAAATTGTTTAAACAATTAATATATTGTTATATTATTAAGCTATTTAGCTTGTTTTATATATATTGCCTACATATATTTTTGTAGCTTTTACTTTTTTAAAACCTACTTTTTTTAACTTATATACTTTATTTAATTTGTATAAAATTTGGCGTTTATATATAATTTATACTAAAATTATAAACATATATAAAAGTATATAAAATATTAATATATAAAAAAGTATATATATAATAAAATAAATAAAAAATTTATTTTATTAAAAAAAAATATTAATAATATTAAAACTTAAGCTAATATTTAAATAAACTTTAAATTTAAATTTAAACTTTTTATTTTTTAAACAAATTTATAATAAGTTAATTAGCTTAAAATAATTAAAAATAAATAATAATTTTATAAAAAATAATTAAGCTTTAAAACAGTTAAAAAATAAAAGTTTTTAAAAAAAAATAGTTATAAATTATGCTTTAATAATAAACATTATTTTTTTTTGCTTAACTAATTAATAAACATTTTTTAAAAATTAATTACTTAGTTATAAAAAATTATAATAAAGCTTAGCTTTTTTATTTTTTTAGCGTTTTTTTATAGCTTTTTATATTAAGCTGCTTTATAAATTTAATATAATTTGTATAGTTTAATAGCTTTATAAAACTATTTACAAAATTGTTTTTTAATTTTATATATATTAGTTTAATATTTTTATTAATTATTTTTTAATTAATATAATAATAAGCAATATAAATATGTTTTTTTTATTTATTTATAGTATTAAATTTTAACTAATTTATTACGTTAATATTGTTTGCTAATAAAATAATAAGCTTTTTAAATATATAATTTAATTTTGTTAAAAAATTATATATTTAAACTAAATTTTTAATAGCTTTATTTATAATAATATATTTATTTTTAATAAAATTGCGTATAATAACAGTTTGCAGTTTAAAATGCTATATAATAAAATTTTTATATATAAAAATTATATAGCTAATAACTAACTTATTATTTTTTAAATTAAAAAATAAAATAATATTTATTGTTTTAAACAATTTTAATTAATTATATATATAATATTAATAATTTTTTTATAACTTTTTATATATTTTGCTAATTTTTTTATATTGTTTAAATAATCTTTTAAAAAATTGCTTATAAACTTTGTTTATATAAAAACAATAAAGCTTATATTTAGTTTTATAATTTAAATTAAAAAACTTAGCTTTTTTAGCAGTAATATATATTTAAACATTTTTTTTATTAAAAACTAAATCGCTTTTTTGTTTAACTATATATACTGTTTTTTTACAATTTATTAAAATAATATATTTATACAATTTATTAAAATAATATATTTATACAATTTATTTATTTTAAATAATTTTAATAACTTATTTATATATTAAAATTAGTTTAATATTATATTATTAATAAACAAATTTTTAACAATTTTTATGTTTGGAAATTAGTTTATATAACTTAAATTATTTGCAGTTATAATTTTTTTTATATTTTTAATTATTAGTTTAAAATGTTTAAAATTATTACTAAATAATAAAAAATTGTTAATATAAAAAGCAATAGTTTTATTAATATTTTTATTATAAAAAATTATATTGTTTAATATTAAAAGTATAAAATTAATTAATTTTATAATTTTTTTTGCTTTAATTTGCTATTTATAGCTTAACTGCTTTAGTTTGTACAAAAAATTTATTAATTTAATAATTTTTTTTATAAGTTATTAATGCTTTTTTTTTAGCAGCATAAGCTTTAAAATATTTTTTAAGTATTTAAAATTGTTTTATAAATATATGTTAGTAAAACTTGTTATTAAAATATGCTGCAATAAAATTTATTTAAATAATATACTATTTATATGCTATAGCTAGCGTTATTAAGATTTTTTATAAAACTGTTTTTGTAATTAATACTAAAGTTTTTTTATAATTAATTTTTTTTTTTTAAATAAAGCTTTTAGCATATATTTACGCTTTATATTTGTTTAATTTACTTATAAAAAGATTTTTTTTTTTTAATACTTATATAAAGTTTATAAAATATTTATATATAACTTTGCTTTAATTAATAAAGCTAAACATGCTTTTATTAAAAATGCATTTAATTTTTTATAAAAATTGCTTTAAATTACTTTTTTTGCTTAAAACTTTTTAGCGCTTTTTTTAATATTAGCATATTAAAAATAAATAGTTTTGCAAAAAAAATAAATAGCAAACTTTATAAATAATTTATATAAAATGTTTTTTATATATTATTTAACTTTATTATAAAGCTGTTTAAACAATTTATTATTATTTATATTTTATTAACTTAAAAGTTTTAATAGCTAAACTTGTTATTTATAACGTTTTTAAAGTTTTTTTTAGCTTTATTTATTTTTTTTTAACAAAAAGCTATTTAAAACGCATAAACTATATTAAAATAGTTATTAAAAGCTTTATAAACATATATTTATAATAATGCTAGCTTTTTTTTTTAAAAAGCGTTTTTTTTTAAGCAAAACGCTATTTTTTAAAACGTTTTTATTAACTACGTTATTATTTTTATTTTTAATTTTTGTTTTATTTTTTATTTTTTAATATTAATAATATGGTTATTACTACATTTTTTATAATAAAAATTGTATAATGTTTTTAAAATTAAAAAAATTAGCTATAAAATTTTTTAAATGTTTAAAAAATATAACATATAGCGTACGCAATTTATAACTGCTGTTAATTAATTATATTATATAATTATATATGCCTTTATAACTTAAAAACGTTATATTTACTTTTTTAATATTTATTTTTTTTATAGCAATTTGTTTAAATTTGTTTATATAAGCTATGCAATAAAAGCTTAATATATATAAGTAGCTTATTTTAAGCGCATAGTTTTTATTTAAATATAAGCTGCTTATAAACTTTTTATAAAAGGTATAACTTTTTATTAAAAATTAATTAGTACAATTAATTATATAAATAACAATTTTTATGCTTTTGCTTTAAAAGCATAAAAACAGCTAAAATTAAATAAAACATGCTTTAGCTTTGCTTTATATAAAACTAATAAACTATTTAGCTAACGCATCCCCTAATTGACTTGGCCACCCAATTAAATGGGCCACCCTTAGAACCCATACAAAAATCGTCTATGCTTTATCACGTGACTATTTAATAACTTTACGAGTTTTACTCTTATAATAAAATAAATTATATCGTTAGATTT